>JAZHYW010069707.1:0-22722 GCA_037355805.1 Ixodes ricinus
TAAAGGTAACTGCAAAGAAAAAAAGTGTTTTTTAAACAGCCTAATTGGGACAAGCATGTCACAAAACAAATCTTCCGCGAAAAAACAAATTTTTTCTAGCAATATTTACGCCACAGAACGTAATTTAGTCGGAGTCCCAACCTCTCCGCATTTGAAACTCCCGCTCTTTCGACGCCCGCGGAGTGGCTGGTATACGTCACTCCGTGACGTATAGCAGCGACTCTGTGACGTGTAATAGGAACTTTGTGGCGCGCGATTCAAAACGGGTGAAATAGCCGCAAACTAAAATCAGTCCTGCGCAATAAATATTGCTGTAAAAATTTTGTTTTTGGCGGAAAAATTGTTTTGTGACATGCTTGTCCTAATTAGGCTGTTTAAAAATACACTTTTTTTTCTTGCAGTTAAACCCTTTAATATTGCACGTCAGAAAAAAAAAAAAGAATCTTTAGGGGCGCACTTTACGACGAACACGTGAGAGCGGCAGGGCGTCTCTTTGAAAGTCCACCCTCCAGCGCATGCTCGATGCCTTCTGGCAGGCTTTGTCTGCGCAGGCACGCACGAGACACATAGATGCCCAGGCCTTATCGAAACTAGGAAGCTCACACTGGAGGCGGGACAACTGAAGCTGCTCCTCGTCATTCTCTCTCTGTCTGTGACTAGAGGCCGCGATTCGGCTTGCACTGGTGTTGTCGATCCCGTCGTCATCAGTGCTACATTCTCAAAGCACGTTGTCGGCGTCGTCCAACGAAGTCTCGCACTTTGCAACTGTCAGCATCAACCACATCTTCCGCTCTTGCTCGGTGATCGCGTTGCACGTCACTGGTAGGGACCGATTGTGCACTGCTGCGGCGTACGTTGGAAGGCATCCCGACCCACCCAGAGTTTGGCCCGCGGAAGCCTTTTTGTTGCCGTTACAGTTAAAATCCTGTGGCGTTGCAAACGCCACTGGAGCACCACCTGCTCCGACGGGTCAAACTTGCATCCAGCAGCGCAGTTGTTAATTGCTTCTGGATGAAGAATGGCTACAAACGAGCACTGAAAACCTAAACTGCCTGGATCACGGTGTCAATACAGAAATATGTAGTTGGTGCTCCAGCACTCGATCAAAAAAGCCCACCTCACGTTTTTCACCATTTGTCTCTTCATTTTGGGTGGGTGCCCTTATGAAATTTTACGGTATTGTTCCTGTGCTTGTCTTTCTCCAACATGCTTTCTTAACCCTGCAAACACTGAATCTTCTCGCTGCATGAGAGAACATCCCAAGCCTTTCTGAGTCCTTGTAATGCTGTGATTGATTTTGGACAGGCAGCTCCTCAAGCCTGATATGATGGGGGCAAACCCTCTGGACATGACCCAGTACCAGAAAATCTTCAGCACCTGCCGTGTGCCCCATCCGGTCTGCGACAAGCTGGATACCTACCTGCTGAGCAGCGATCCCCGGAAGCATGTGCTTGTTATCCACAACAACCAGGTGCATGCAATGCCCAGTCCATTGTTTATATGTAGGATTCTTCGTTTTGGGGTTTTATATTTTCGAAAGTCGAGGAGTGAAATATAGGGGACAGTTCCAAGCTAATCATCAGAAGGAAATCGGGTTTTTAAGAACAATGATACTGGAATTTGGGCTTTTAGGTAATATTTAGAAATGTATAAGTACAGTATAAGGTCGTTACAACAGACCTGGTTACAAAAGATGTTTGGATACATACTAGTGCTGCTTTTTGAAGTTCTGGCTAGTTTTCCTATCTGTACCATTGGTTTAACTTCGTATCTGCATACAGTGTACTCCTTTCATAGCAGACTGAACTCTTGGTCACCATATCAAGGTCTGTTATAATAAACTTAGACTGTATAGTTAGCTGTAAAGAGTATTGATCTCTCTCAGTACATGGAATGTTAATATTTTTCACAATTGAGCTATTAAAGGAGACAAGAGGTAGCATTGGAACATGGTAGTAAGTGCTTACTTGGGCTTCTCAATCTTTTATAATCCTCGCCGCTTACGTATTCTTCCGCCTGCGCAGCATCTTTCTATCCATCATAGTCCTTTCTGGTTTTTGGACATATCAGATTTGAGAGATCATTTTCTCAGCATCCCTCCTTGTACATACATTTGGAATGCTGCACCACAATATCCCTTTAGTTCGACCAGGACAAAAAATCTGACGTTTCTTTCGAAACAAAGTTTTCGGAATACTAGTATGCATGTCCCTTTTTTTTGTTTTGTTTTTGTTGTTTGTTGAAACGGAAATAAAAGAAGGGCAGAGGATACTTCACGATAGACATACCGTATTTACTCGCAGAATGAACACACTTTTTTTTCTCTTTAGAAAAATCAATGCATTGTTGTTTATTACGGCAGCAAAACTTTTGCATCCGTATTTCCTCACATAATGAACGGACCTTTTATCCCGGAAAATCGACGTAACTTCTATCTCCCTGCGCGCTGGCGCGGCTTAACCCAAAATCCAACCTGCGCTGGTGCAAAAAAAAAAAAAAAAAAAAATTTTGGTTTTGTGTGGTTTTTTTTTTGCTATTTTTTGCAAGTTGTTTTGTATTGCCCATGCCCACATTCGTGAGACCTCCCCACCAGGACAAAAAAGTGCGTTCATTTCGCGCGCGTGGGGGAGGGGGTCGACATTTGATGTCTGAGTTGGGGATGCGCTTAATACGTGAGTGAAAAAAAAAAGTTGAAATTTTGAGAGCCGTTTTGGAGGTGCCTTACTCATGGAAGCCAGTTCTGTGCGAAAAATTCGGTAAAAGTGACATTTTGGGGCTCAGTTTTGTCGCGGCAGTTCACTGGGGCCAGGAATCCAGGCTCGTTTCTGAGGTTTGGAGCTAGCACGCATGTTCCTACTATCTCTTTGCTTCCCAGATGGCCCCAGTATGCCGGTGTGTTCCTTAGCATGCTCCATGTGAGCGCACGTTTGTCCGCCTCTGGCACAGGTGTGCGATGATGTCAGAACGCCCGAGCTCTTATTGCCAATTGAAAAATATAGTGGGTATGACCTCGAGGCATCTAGCATTGAGGTCTGCTCACTATCTCTTTCATTCAAAGCCAATCGGAGCTCGGCGTTGTTCCGACGTCACTGCAACCGCGCAAGAGGCAGGCAAACTTTCGCTCCAGTTGGTGGGAGGTTAAGGCGCCTGCAGATACTCCGCCTTTGGTGCAAACTTTCCGCCTTTGATAGCACTTCGCTGGCGTGCACGGCCAGGAACCCGGCGGAAGGTAACGGGCGTGTGCCGGAGGAGGAGCATCTGACTGGCCCCTAACCCGCCACCGTCTAGGTTTTTTGTGTTTCCAACCGCTCGATCGGGGTCGCGTGGCTCACGGACTCGTGTTCGCAATGCGAGCCGTGTGAAGGCGACGGAAGCTTCGATCGTCCCGCCCGCCTTCCCCCAACTCACGCGACGACGCAATGCAAGCGCACTTGCGGCTGATCTGCGCGGGAGGGTGCGGTGAATTAAATTGCAAATGCTCTTCGTTTTCGAGAGTCGCTCCCTCTCTGGAACACCTAGGCTCTCTTGTGTTTTCTCGTCGTAAGAGGTTAGAGAAGGAAATGCAGGGCACTCGAGCGCAGTCAAATGCAAGTCTGTGAACCAGGCTCCGGGAACGCTCTGTTAAACTCGCAGTTCTTCGCGCTCAACGCGTACGATGCCAGGGGAACTCCGTACGACGAGCACCAGCTGTTTGCCCAGCTGCTCCAAGTGTGGAAATGTCCAAGAGCCCGGGCCCTGGCGTCGGCGTTCTCACCACGGAGCACAGGGACGCCTGGGCGGAGGCCTTCCAGAGACTCTGCCAGAGTGAGCCCTCGTGCTATAAAAGGGCCCTTATGGTTTTTACAGCGAAGCTGCTATACGCTGGGTCTGGGAAAAAAAAGGTACGTCCTCACATGTCGACAGAAAACTCCCTGTTGGTTGTGGCAAGTATGAATAAATAAAAATAAAAGAGGGGTCAACCATGTGAGTCAGCTTCTTTGGCATGTATTAGATAATGAGGCCCTGATCCCTTGTCATCATCTCTAGGCAGCGTCCTCGAGGTCGACCAAGAAGTCGTCCTTGAGGTCGTCCTAGAGCGTCATTCTCGAGGGTCGTCCTTGAAGTCGTCCTCGAGGTCGTCCTAGAAGTCGTCCTTGAGGTCTTTCGAGAGGTCAGTCCTTGAGGTCTTCCGAGAGGTCGTCCTAGAGTCGTCCTTGAGGTCGTCTTTGGATCGTCCTAGACGTCGTCCCCGAGGTTGTCACATTACCTTTAATATGTTGTGGCAAACTCATACTGATTAGTATAATTGCTGACGCCAACTTTATCTCGGATACGCAAAACAAAAAGTTTTGCATTAACCCTCATGTTTTTTTAATTACTTTTATTAAGACCCTCAGCACGTTCCAAAATGAAATACGCCGCATGAATCTGGTAACCTTGTCACACCACGTTCCTGTC
The DNA here is from genome assembly GCA_037355805.1 of Ixodes ricinus. Lineage (NCBI taxonomy): Eukaryota > Metazoa > Arthropoda > Arachnida > Ixodida > Ixodidae > Ixodes > Ixodes ricinus. The sequence goes on from JAZHYW010069707.1 coordinate 4,438, forward strand.
TAACCTTGACGATGCCCAAAGTTGCAGGGCCTGCTTTTATTTTCTCCAGTTATCGCCGTACAGCCAGTGTCCCATCCATGAAAGCTAACCTTTCTCTTCTGTTGCGCCTCAAACTATCTTTATGTCGTTTTCTTAAAATTTATTACAGTAACCATACTCCAGAAAATTACCTTCTTCTTCCTCCCCCGTAGACATACTACCTCCCATGCATTGACCATACGTTGAAAGTCGGAATTCATTCTTGTCGCACTAATGCCTACCATGGACTGCTTCATTCTCCAAATTGTCATCTAAATGGAACTGTTTTCCCACATCTCTAGTGTCTATACCATTGGTTGATTCATCTGGAATTGTGTTAACAAACTCGTTTTTGTTAATCCTCGGCCCATCATATTTTTACTGCATTTTTGCACTAAACTTGTTTCTATCCTACTAATACTGTTATTTTGTACCTCAAATGAAATGAATAAATTTAGACAGCTGGGAAATTAGCCAGCCCCAGCGGGCGTCTGGTGTCTCGGTCGTAGATGCGAAATTTTACCGCTGCAGTACCACTGCTAGCCTGTTGTCTTTTTTGGGCATCATGCAGTAGTGATACACAAACGCACGCTGGCAATGATGCTCATCCAGATTGGAACGGGTCAGCATGATGGCTGAGCCCAGGGTTTTTGGGCTCAACCACCTGCACCTAGCTGCAGTGCACAGACATACTCGACCACCGATCGCGCTTGGCCAACTCAGTTGAGTCCTCTATCTTGCGTGAAATATGGAAGTGTGACAGCCCTTCTCCCAATTTCTGTTGAGACGATCGTACGGAATGTTCGGTGTTCATGCACCACAGATCCCGAGAATGTGGCTTCGGTGGAAGCGATCAAGCGGGCTATCTTTGTGGTGTGCCTGGACCAGAGGCTGGAGGGCACGGATCCCTACGAGGTGGCTTGTCCCACGCAGATGCTCGTTGGCGTGCCAGGACGGAGTGAATGCGACCAACCGTTGGTGCGACAAGACAGTGCAGGTGCGCCCTCCCGTCTGTCGTGTCAGATGCTACTCTGCACGGGAGCTTCTTTCCGAAGCACTCACGGAGTCCGACACGTCGCGGATGAGCTGCAAAGCGCTCGTTGTCATGCGTTCGCGGTGCTCGAAGAGCTCAAAGGCACCGCCGCCACTCTGCTGTAGTGGTAGGGCCTAGTTCACGAGTTGGTCCGTCGCCTTCGTTTGCGCTTTTGCTTGTGCTTTCCTTTGTACGGGCGCAGTGACCGGCTCTTCCAGAATCGAAAGTTGCCTTTCTCGATGCAAATAATTGTGAAAAACTCTCAATAGGCGAGACAGAAAACTTAGTTCTTTGTTTTGAGACAACCTGTGGTGCGACTGCGGCCGCAAACAATGCGCTAGCTTTACTACATGGTGCATCAAGGCAGCAGACAATGGCAGTGCATATTTGCGTCACATGGCTTTAGAAGGCCGCTGGGGCCTCATCGAGACGCGGGAAAATGTTTTTAGAGACAACTCTTCAGCGCCCGTTTCCGGCTTGATTGGCGTCACCGTCAGCGTAACCGCACGGTGCTTTATGGGACGCGTGACGTCACTGATGACAATGCCGGTCACTGATGACGCCATCAGTGACAATGGCGATGACGTCATCATGATGACGTCACGTGACGTCATGACACCATCAGTGACGGCATCGTCACCGATGAGGCATCAGTGATGTCACTAGCGGAAAAATTCCCGCTAAATCTAGCGGAAAAATTTCCTAGCTAAATCTAGCGGAAAAATTCTCGCCAAATTTAGTGGAAGAAAATTCCCTGCTAAATTTGGCGGCAAAATTTTCCCGCTAAATTTATCGGAAAACTTCCCCTGCTAAATCTAGTGGAAACAATTCCCTGCTAAAGTTAGGGGAAAAAATTGCCCTGCTAAATTCCCGTTAAATCTACACGCTGATGTTCTCACCAAAGATGTGCATTTTCTGTGACTTGCGCTAAGCACACGTCGATCCACACCCATGTTAGTAGGGGGGACTTTCCACCTTCTCCCTCGGCAACCTTCCCCTCCTTCTCCTCAAGAGCTGCACTCTAATTCGGCGCTATAGGGGATTGTAAACGTCTTTCATTTTTTTATTATTATTCTTAATGCAAGTACAAAACTGTGAAAGGAGTCATTGGAAAGAAGGCTCACCTCCTCCTATGTTGAAGTGACGGCAAATAGTGGCTGATGCAAACGTTTGGAGCTGCAATCGAGCTCGAAAATGATCATCTTCTCATTTTTGTGAGCCGCATTAAGGCGTTCCAGCTTTTTTTTTTTTTTTGTCACTTTTAGGTTGAATTTTTTAACAATTTGTTTTATATATGTAACCAGAAGATATACAGATTAAAAAAATCATTAAAAAACAAAAATCGAAATTTCTAGTCGAAGCGTCTATTTCTCGACCCGCATCTCTCCTTAAAGGGACACTCAAGCGGTTTTTGGAGAAGCTACTTGTTGGTGCGATGGCGTTAAGGAAGTGTCAGTGAATGAGTATCTTCAGTTTTAAAAGGCAGAACCGCCTATTAATCACGCAGGAATAAAATACGCGCGGACTCTTTCCTGTACTTGCGAGGACCAATGAAATTATCGTATGTTTGAAAATTTTGGCGGCCTTTGTAAAGTTTCGCTAAAGAAACAATTTTTAGTTTATTTAAATATGTTGTGCATGATAATTTCACAAGACGTAAAATAGTTCTAGTTTAGAATACGCGATACTGCAATTATCGTTTCACAAACAAGGGACTACGTTTTCTCCTTGCCTTCCTCCGCGGGGGTGAATTTCCCGTTCCCCCGGGATGCGCGGAAGCGCACGTATCTGCGCGCACATGGCGTCGGTGTTGATCATCGACGTGGACGGCGTGGTGAAAGCTCATCGTTCCGCGTAAAAGCGCTATCCTTGACTGTGAATTTTCGTCGTGTGTCGTTATGATAACCCAGCACGTACTAGAAGGGAAGACCCACCTACTCGTGCGGCGATGCCGTGGCGGCACTCTCAAGACAGCAGAAACGCCCGTGCCGTCGTGTTTGTTTACTTCGACTACAGTGGTGCTTTCTAAGCATTTGTGTCCTCGAACATCGCCCGGATTTCTTATTTGGCGCATTTCATGCGTGTGCTCAAGTTCAAGGTATTACTGGCGCGTACCGTATAAAGGATGCGAATTTTCACGCGTTTTCATCACCGGAGAAAAGTTATTAGTGTTAGCAATCCTGAACGCTCGCAACGTCTATCTGATCACGAAATCATATTTCTACGTTGCTATATCGCGGCTAAGATTACATTGTCTTTTATAATCGTAGAAAATGCGTGTGGCGATATTTGTACTATTGCAATGTCGTGTATAGAGTCGTGATCGTCCAAGACGGCGTACGGCATCTTTTTATTTTCTTTTTTTCATCCACTGTACCCTGCAAGCCTATCAAGAAAAATCAATAATAAAGCTTTAGACTATAGAAAACTGTCTGTCTCTATTCTGTTACGGCATTGAGTAGCAGTGCGTCCCCTTTTAGAGGGGCCGCTCAAACAGCTGACGGCGACCCGCTGTGCTTGTAGTGGTTGCAGCTGTGTACGCGCGGCGCAGAGCTGTCGTTCCGGTCGCTCCGGTTGCAACGGACGCAGTCGTAGGTACGCGCTCGTTGCACATGTCTGAACCAGCCTTCCCCCGTCCTCCCGAGGCGAAAGTCAACGTGGCGACATCGTTTGACATCACGTAACAGAGGTAACGCTGCGATGTCAAACGTTGGTTTGGTTACGACTTGCCCCAACCGCAAATCGAAGAACGCCCGAAAAGGTCTGCGTTTCATCGTCCTCGGAACCCGAACAGGACTCCGAAGCGCTGCTATCGTCCACATCGCACGTCGGAGTGGCGTTATAGGAAATCATCCCCAGGTCGGCTGTCCGCCGAAGAATTTCAACCTCCAACGGCATCAGGTCCTCGAGCGTAGAGAACGCCGCCATGATCGAAGCTCGAATGACAAAGAGGTTCGGCCGATGCGGCTACCTCGGGATCACTGCGCGACGGAACGTCGTCCAACGCCATTGGCCCGAGATACTTTTGATAAGCGTGCGAGGACCAATGAGAGTGGTTTCGTTTTCGGATGGATCCGAGGTTTGGCGGCCTTCAATTACATTTTATTAAAGAAATAACCACCGTATGACTATACTATTTGGTTTTTAGGGATACTTAGGGCGTCTAAATTCAGCTGTCATCATCAAAACACGAACTCAAAAACCACTTGAGTGTCCCTTTAATGTTCTTCCCAAAAGAAAATTTATGCAATTGTTCTTTATTTATTATAAAGTGTCCTAACGGGTCATATAGTATCGCCAGTTGTGGTCATGATCGGTGCGTGACATTCCGTCATCGGCAATTAAAGGGCAACTCCGCTTCATTTTTGATATTTAGAAAACTATGCAGCCCTCTTCAGTATCATATAGGAAGACCCCATGTCAAATATTACGATCTAATTCCGTCTATATATTTAATAAACTGGCCAGCAAACTTTCAAACGAGCCAAGTCGCCGAAATCTGCCAACTCTAGCGTGCGACGTGAGGCGCAATCGTCAGCGCAGTCAATGCGACGGGGTTGGAGCGGCCAACGTTGAACCACTACGCCAAAGGCATGACTACGTCATTCTCACGTTTTGGTTGTTTTACTTCTCGGAGCGAAATTGAACGATGACGTCATGAGTTTCTCCTCCCGGTGTTGGCTCTACGGCGTCCACGTGATCACCGTAACGCGGATGCGCTAGTTTGCGCTGCCCTGCGCGTTTATCGCAAGTCCGGTTTCTCCGCTCCCCCCTCTCCTCTTTCGTGTTCTCCCCTTCCCCCTCTCCCCGGGCCATCACCGTCCACGCCATGCGAAGCGACCTGCCCGCGTCGCGTGTCCTGTACCTCGCGCCTGCGAACGTCACAAGACCACGTGGTTCGACGTGACGTGGCCATGACTCTGAGGACACGGGACCAATGTTGCCTGACGCAACCGAAGTTTCGGTTTCGGTATCGGCTGATGTTTAAATTAAGATTACACAAATAATATTCAACATTTCGCGAATCCGAAGACGTAGAGCTGTTGAGTAGTACTTTGTGAAATGGAATCACATGTAAGCCTAAATTTTTCGGAATTGAGCGGAGTTGCCTTTAGGGGTTAAGGACCTTGTATGTCTTCACCCCTTTAGATATCGTTATACAAGGTGTTTGATTTTAATTCGAACAGATTTATATTACAAGAAAATTCCGAGGACACCTAAGCACTTCTTATGAGTTGTAAATGCGAAAGCATGAATGTTGTTCTTCCGCTTTCTTAGTTTGTCTGCGGTGTACTGGCATGAACAGCCACGTTTAGCTACTGCCAAGGTTGCAACTGCCCCCTCCCCGCAGCCCTTCTGGCAACGTCTGACACGCAGAGCTGTGGCCGAGCACTCGCCTTCTTGATGAAGAGGCCACCAATGGCTATCTAGGAGCCATTTTGCTCAGCCAATGGGAGAATGGGCACTTCTTGAGCGTTTTTTTGCAGTTACAGATGCTGCCGTCTCCACTCCATGGGATAGTGAATGCTTTTGCATTAGTATCTGTAAATGATATACTAATGCAGTTACGTTCAGATGAGTTATACAGCTAGGGGAACGGTCTATAAGTGGCTAATATTCACAATAAGTTAAACAATTAACTGAAACAGTTATTTAAAATTAGGTGATTATTTGACTCGTTGTGAAGATTAACCGCCTATATATAACATCCCCCTGGTCGTATAACTCACCTCCTACAAACTGCTGCAAAACAAACGTTGTCAATTCTGTTTTTGTTTCATTGTGTGTTGAGGACCAAGATGGTTGCTTTTGAAGCCAAAATGTTCCTAATTACTACTGGAGCTTTCGGTTGACATGTCTGAGCATCTTCTGGCCCTTGTGGAGTGGTGTGAGCCGTGCCTTCTCTTTGTTGGTTTCAGTTCATTGTGGGGGAGGATGGCAGCTCGGGACTCTCTGTACGAGCACAGTCCCTCTGAAGGTCCGGCCCGTGGCCTTTCTTGTCGACCACTGCTACAAATACATGTGAGCATTTGTGTCTAATGGTTTTTTTCTTGTCCTCACACCTTATGCCTTTTGTACAATAGGGAAAACCAATAGATAAAAAAAATTAACAATTTTATTTTTTAAAGATTTACGCTGCATATTACTATTTAAGATACATCGAAATGTAGCCACGAAGCTGCTCTATATAAGAAGAAAGGGTTTACCCCAATGTCCGAAAAAGTTTGTCAACTTTAAATGTTGAATTTGGAATTTGTGCAAAAATGAGAGCAAAAGATTAAATATTTGCAGCTATATTAAATCATGCTCTAATTTTTAAAAATTCAAAATATACAAAGTGTGTTGCATACACACGACTAACACTTCTGTAAGTTAGATAGCTCTAATACTATAGTTACACGGCGCTGTCAACTGTCATCAAGCCCATGACAGTTGATTCAACCTCAATCGGCCGGTGGTATATTGTGGCGTCAACTGTCATTGAGCCGCTAATGATCATCAAGTTCAACTGTGCTGGCATACTTCAGTTAACTGATAGGGGTTCGGCCCAATGGAGCTGAAGGTGGTGCGTTCACCTCATCGCCGCCCATAGCCACCGCCAGCGAACCACTTACTGTTGCAGAAGATTGGTGGAGGTATCTAGAAAGTATCGTAGCAGCAAATATTGTGGGAAGAGGTATGATTTGGGATCAGAGCTGCCGCTAAAACGATCACGGCACGTTGCAGAAGCCAGAGCTCGGCAAGGGCGGCCATTGTGATTTCGGGGCCGAAGATACTTCTCTTATGTCTCTCTTGCTTAAATTCATGTGAAGCGTTTTGATGATAGTTTCTTTATTCTAAAAACAAAAAAGAGGTTTATTTGTTTTGGTTTAAATGTTTATGATGAATAAAGAGTGTGCATATAATTCATTTGCATCACTTTTTAAACAAAGGTAATGCGTTGACATCAGTTTTGGTTTTGTTTCGGTCTTGACTCTACTTTTTGCTGCCTCTTTATGACCTCGTTATGGGGTCAGCGTTAAAGTTTCCCAAAGGGTGACGTGTGTGGCATTTCCCAAGGGTTATGCTAACGCATTCCCTAAAGGTTCAGCAATGGATCTTTTTTTAATTTTTTTCTGCTATTGGACCAGTGCTAATATTTTAGATTTTAGATTATGAGTGCACTAACTTGTTCCTCGAAAAGTTTCATTCCAGGACAACACTGAATTAATTTTATCTGTGGAGGAATGCCTGCTTTTGGAAAGTCAAATTATACATTCCCTGCCAAAATGTGAAACTAAGGAAATTGCTATTGAAGTTTCACCTTTAGGTTTTTCTATTTTCTATGAGTCCCAGGCACACAAAATTCACATGAAGCATAGGTAGCACCTTCCTCTGAGGCTTCATTGTCCCCCTAGCATCAGCTACCTGCTTGCGTCGTTTGTGGGTGAGCTAACTTTGGCAGCAGGCGTTCCTCGACAGTTAAACTGCAGAGAGCTAAAAGGCAAATGGTACTTAAGAAGACCGGCAAAGTAGCAATTTGATCGGAAGTGGAAGATACTGTCAAAAGGGCACTGCTGGGGATAACACAATACCATGTTACCGGGCGGGACTAGTCTTAAACCCTGTTTTGGGTCTGAACCAATAAGGTCGCTCATACTTTATTTTCCACATTTCATTCTGTTTGGTATATATGGAGTTGCCTTGGCCAATGATTCTTTTATACTTTGGAAGCTTCTAACAGGCTAAATCTAGGCTAAATGGTGCCTCCAATGAGGTTAACATGTTCTGGCTATGTTAAACGAGCGAAGAGCAGTCCTAAATGAAAATATTTGCTCCCTGCTGCCCTAGATGGCTGTCGGCATGCTGAAAATAAATTTTTAGATAAATTTCTAATCTTTATAAATAAAAGTTTTTGAAACCATTCTTTGGAAGATAGTAAACATGAATACTTTTGTATTATTCAAAAAGGCTTTTTTTTGTTGTTGTGTGTAATGTGGAATTTTAAAGTTATATTTAGAGCCCTGCGCGGATAACAGTTTGAGTATCTGCATCCGATCCGCATCCGCAGACTTCGTATTTGCATCCGAACCGCATCCGCAAACTTTTCACATTATTGTATCCGTATCCGATCCGCATCCACATACTTTGTATCAGTATCCAAACAGCATCCGCAAAATGTGGAAGCATGTCGATGTTCTTGGACTTGCTAACCACCAGAGGTTACGAATACATTTAGACTATACTCCATTTCACCTTATGTTGTACCGCAGCGAAGGCTAGAAGCGCGAGCTCATAGCGTTGGCAGCTGCCCTTGGTGCACGAGAGCTTGTGCCGCCGAGGTGTGCCATAGAGCAAGGAGCTCGCGCTTGTAGCCTTTCCTGCGGTACAACACAAGGTGAAACAGAGTATAGCAAAATCAGCGGAAATCACGCCGACCGCATTCTTCCCCGCCGTAAGCAGAATCGGAAACATTCACCTGTGGCCCTTAACTCTCCCTGAAATCTTAGCGCCTACAAAAAAAAAAACATAAAAAAAAAGTGCGGAAAGAGAGGAGGAGAAGCAGTGGTAGGAAGACAAACTCTTTTCTGTGATGTTACCGAGCGCATGCGGCCGTCTCGAGTCTCACGGTGTTTCGTGTCAGCCAGCGGGCGGATGCGCCGCTAAGTCAGAGTCCAAGGTCTGATCGGATCGACTAACATGTTGTTCGAGAAAGATTGCGGCCTGCAGGCGCCCAAATATATATAATTAAAAAAAAATCAGCAGAACCCATCCTTTGGGAATGATTATCTACGTTAATGGGAGTAGCATCAAACGGTGCGGAGTTATGCGCGTTCGTCAGGTGGCCGGCACACTCTAGATACGCCAGCCCACTCTTGAGGCGATTCTAAATTTGTTGACACTTTCACAGCCCTGCGCACGATCTCCGCAGCCCAGCACGTGCGTTTGCGTCACTTAGGAAGGCGAGCAAAGCACGCGCCATACGCACAAACACTCAAAATGGTACCGACCAGACTTTCTGGCGTCTCAGCTAGTCTCAACCAACGGTACTCTAAACGGTTGTTTATATCTTTACCATAGGACGCGCTTTAGCGCTGTCACAGCTACCGGTGCGCGCGCGTTCCATGCACGAGGGCTCATTCCGCTCTCGTAAGGCTGAGCACGGCCGCTACATCACCCTCTCCCGAGCGCGGGAGAGGGTGAGCTGCGGCCGTGCTCAGCCTCACGGAAGCGAAGTGAGGCCCTCGTGCATGAACGCCGCACTGCGCCGTAGCTGTGACAGCGCTTGCAAGCGCTGCGTTCTATGGCAAATGATATAAACAACCGTTTAGAGTGCGTTGAATGACTGCCTTCATAGCTCTGTGGTTAGCGCGTCTGCCTGCTGATCAAAGGGTCAACGGTTCGAATCCCAGCCGGCGCCGGTCTTTTTTTATTTATTTATCGACCCGCGGCGTAAGAGGTTAGATAGCCAGATAGATAGATAAGATAGATACATAGACGAAAAGTGCGTGAAGTATCCAAAGAATGCTATTCGCATTAAAAACTTTTTTTCCTTTTTTTGTTTGGGGCGGTAACGGAGGTTGCGTGCAGCAGCCGCTGGCATTGCTGGCGCCCTGGCGTCGTAACTGGATCAGAATATGAACTACCAGACTTTCTTGGCTAGAACTTTAAGCATACAGAAAGAAACAGGCAATTTACGGGCTACCTATGTGCGTGCTCTGCTGATTCTGAAACTTTGCAAACCGTGGCGCCACAGGGTCGCGCTCGCTGTCGAAGCACTTCTTTTGTTTTTAGTATCATGACCACACCACTCTCTGCGGAGAGGGGAGGTTTCTTCTACTTTCTTGTGACTTGTTCGTTTTGAGGTTTTCTTTGCCCGGAGAAAGTTTTCCGCTCTTTCCCTGCCAAAGAACTAGCTTTCTCTGGGACGATTGATGCCCTGCATTCTTAACTTTTTTATTTCTATAGATAGCATTTTTGACGAGATGACATGCACTAACTGAAGTGATCTTCATTAAGAATCAGATTTTTCTTAGGATTCCTATCGTTTCTTCGAAACGCGTTTTGTGGAAATACATTTTGTGGACAACTTTTCACGGACATACATTTCATGGACAGACGGTTCGTCGACGCTGTACGTTTTGTGGGCACATGCCCCTGCGACGTTTTGTCGACAACGTGTTTCTTCACTAAGCCGCTAAAAGCTAGCGCGAGATTCACTAAGGCGTGCTTAACCAAACCATGTCCCCTCCCCTGTGATCCGGGCAAGACGCAAAAAGTTTGTTACGAAAATAGCAGGGTTGTGTGCGACGAAGACGTCTCAGGTTTTTCAATGAAACGAACACGGGAAGTCTTGCGATCAAACGTCGCATGCCGATGAAACAATCTGTAGATGAAACGTCATTCGACGGACTGAATGCCACCGGGCAAAAGTTTAGATCCGGATCCGCGGATATCCGCATCCGCAGCCCCTGACATCCGCATCCGATCCGCAATCCGCCAAAGTCCGTCTAATTTTTATCCGCATCCGCCAGTTTACTGCGGATATTCGCGGATAATCCGCGGATATGCAGGGCTCTAGTTATATTCTCTCTTAAGGGAAAATACAACCTCGAAATTCCAACTTTTTTCGAAAAATGCGTTTCTAACAAAAGTTTATTTTCGGTTCCAGTAACTTTCGAAGCATAGTGTCAAGAAGTTTCATTTAGAAATATGCAGGATTTATTACACAAAAAAGATTTTCAGCACGGTCGCGAGCACGCGCGATGCCCCGCTGAGCGAGACCACGGCAAAATGCGGCATTTTCGAACTAAGCCTTCTCCGCGCTCGTTCGACGCGGGCGAATCGTTTACCCTCGTTGGAAGCGCCATTTCTTCTAGTTTTTGCCGTGAAAAGCTTTCTGAGTTAGAGGGTATCTGTGGCCTGGGAGAGCCCAAACATCGAAGCAGAAAACACGGAAAAAGACGCTCCTAATATGCTACGCTCGATCTCATTGGTTGAAAACCGAAACAGGCCTCGCGATTGGCCGCGGTGGTGATGTCACGGTTTGTTCGCTTTCGCCAGCTAGCTTCGCTCCTGATGATGATGATGATAATCATCGTCGTCGCCGTGCTGCTGCCGCACTCCTCCTCCTCTTCCTCCTCTCTCCTCCTCCCCTCTTCCTCTTCTTCCTCCTCCTCTTCCTCTTCCTCTTCTTCTTCTTCCTCTTCCTCCTCTTTATTTTCAAAGTAATGTTACCTCGGGTGGCTTGCGAGGCGAGGACAGAAAGGCGAGAGCCTGTACACTAGTGTGCCTGTCAGCCAACCACCCGAGGCATGGAATAACAAAACAAACTACAACAACAACAGAGAATGAAAAAAACAAAACAAAGTGAAACCAAAACACTGAACATCATGGCGTACATTCATTCTAGGTTCTTTGATCGTGAGAATGCACGGCGCAAGGCAGCGGACTCATCACGGTTGTTGGGGAGTGGAGAACGAATCGACAGGGGTCCGCAAGAAAGTCTCTGAGGGCGGCGGGGAGTACGGAGTGCGAGTGGCGCATCTGTTCGGGTGTGCAGGAGTTCTGACTGCCCGGATCGCTTCCCGATCCTGATGCATGAGTGGAGGTGGCTATCATTCATGGACCAATCGAGCAACCTACAAAGGAGCCCAACCCGAGCCACTGTCCGGCGGTGGCAGCGTCTGCTGGGACCAGAATGGTGGTGTCGTCTGCATATTGCACCAGCGAGACACTCTTGCGATGAAGGCATGTCGTTCACATACAGGGAGGAATAATGTGGGCCCCAGTGCTGAGCCTTGGGGTACCCCTGAGGGGACAGCGAGACTCATCGGAGGCCTATTCCATGAAACAATACACGGTGGGAGCGACCGATAAGAAAGCGGCTCAGCCAGAGCAGCAGGGGACCACGAATACCGGATTGTGCAACTTTCTGGAGGAGGATAGAGTGGTCGAGGAATCAAAGGCGTGTTGCACAGGTCTAGTTGAGATGATATCAGTTGGGGAACGGTTATCCAGGTTTATTGCTTATGTGGTGAACAATAGTAGCGAGAGCTGACTCACACCTTCGGTTGGGCCTAAAACCATGCTGGGAGGCAGAAGAAGGCCGTTGTTGTCAGAAAGCGAAGAAGAAGGTGCTGGTTGATGGTGCGTTCAAAAGTGCGGCAGAGGATAGAAGTAATAGAGATGGGCCTGTAGCTGGAAGGGTCGGTTGAGAGGTTTCTCTTTACCCCTGTGAACTGGTGTCACGAGGGCCTTCTTCCAGGCGGGAGGGCACGTAGGAGTGGTCGAGAAAGGATTGGAAAAGTGAGAGCAAGGGGAAAGATGGGTAAGGGAATAGGGGACTTGATGAAAGTAGGAGGCGTCAGGTCAGGCCCAGCACAATGGGAGGGCCGGATCAGTCGGGCAGCTTCATGCAGGTCGTCAAGAGACAAGCACAAATTTGGAAGGCAGGTTACAGGTTGGAAGGTGGAAGCTCCGATAGTTTGCACAAGAAGGTCGGGATCTGGAGTAGAGGAGTTCAATCAATCAATCAAAATCAAAATGCTTTATTTTTCTCCATTTGGAGAGGGAAGACAGAGAAAAAAGCAACATAACAGTTGCTTGACAGGTCTCCATCTCCCCTCAGCAGCAGCCGAGACAGCACACAAAACAGCTAACACAAAAAGGAATGGTTTATGTAATTATTCGCTTGATATAAAACAAAAGCAAAAAAAAAGAAAATCACCACACGTCATGCACCTACACTAGCACTGAGGGCTCAACGAAAAATGAAAGCAAATATTTGTTTACCAAAGTCAAAAGTTCTATGTTCAATTCCCTCAAACGATTTAAAAGACGAGGAAGAGTATTTCGCAACATCTGAATTCCATAATTTGTTCTGGAGTGCGGCACTAGCCACGTATCGGCGCTGCGTGTAGCATAAATCGTGTCTCGAATTGTAATCTGTGAGATAGACAGAAATAAGTTTTCTTTGTGATGAAAAGATTTTTTATAAGTAATACAAAGTTTATAATTATAGAAATTTGGAATCTGTACAATATTAAGTTTTTTAAACAATGGTATTGTATGGGCATCGTATGCGGCATGGCATATAATACGCACAACTTTTTTTGCAGAATTAGTATCTGCTTAAGATTTGTGGATGTTGTATTCCCCCAAACCAAGAAGCAGTAATTATAATGCACATAAAATAAAGAATGATATATAAGAAGCATTGCTGATATTGGGAGTATATGACGATGTTTGTACATAACACCTACGACCTTTGAGAGTTTTTGACACGTATAATGTACCATTTCATCCCATAGCATGTATTGATTAAATATTACACCCAAAACTCTAACGCTTTCGACTATATCTATGTTATGGGTACCGAGGAGAGAACGGAGGTATGAAAGCAATTTGTGTTTCTTGCTCTAAACAGAACGGCTTTAGTTTTACTACAATTAATTTGCAAAGAATTAGACTCTGTCCAAGTATTTAATTTATCTAGAAATTTATTCGCGGTACTTATAATCTGCTCAGTATCCGTACCTGAAAAAATACATTGGTATCATCCGCGTAAATAATAAAATGTACATTGTCATCAATATTGTGGCTGAAAGCAGAGGAGAACTGTGAAGCGAAGAGTTGTGCTATGTCCCTGGGGGACGTGATAGGGTGATGGTCTCTGGAGAAACAGGGATGCTGTCGGCTAGACTGCAGCTCATTGAAATACTGCCAGAACAGCTTAGGGTCCTTCTTTGCCTTCATAGAGATGGTGTGGGCGTAAGCACTGTGAGCACGAGAGATAGCAGCCTTGATTAAGCGCTGCAAGTCCTTAGCCCTCTGAAGTGAAATCTGGCACTGTTTATGAGCGGCACGTCTGAAGAGTGCTCGCTTCCGGCCAGCCATTTTCCTGATTTCGGGGGTGATCCAAAGGGACCTTTTCCTTCGCGTGGAGCATGGTACGCATTCTTTCTGGATGGCGCCAACAAAGTCGCACCAGAGTTCGTAGTTGTCAGCGCAATCGTCTCCCGTGGTAAGACACCAGGGTGTAAGATGTGCTAACTTAGCCGTATGGGCATGGTCGGTCTGATAAAAGTTCCACAGAATCCGCGCGACCCGGCCTTTCCGAGGGAGACAAGTGGCATACTTAACCTCTATTGCTTGGTGGTCGCTTCCGGACAGGCCAGGATACACGTCACAGGAGAGCATCCGAGTGATGTCTGTGGTAAAGTCGACCGCATCTCCACGTGGTGAATGATGTTGGTTGGGGCGAAGCTCTGGTGGTGCTTGTCTGCGTAGACGCTGAGCCGCAGCATGCCGAGCCTTTCGTTCGTTTTCATCCATGTCAGAAAGAGAATGCGTGGTATGGAACGTGGTTATATACGCATTTGAGCATTTGACTGCAGCGCCCTCTCGTCTATAAACGTTGAGCCAATGCATGCAAAGTTTAACGCGATTATATACGCATTTGACCGCAGCGCCCTCTCCTGTATAGACGTTGAGCGGCTACATGCAACGTTTCATCCATGACAGAAACCCCAGGTCTTGAGTTACTACCACATCTCAGAGCCCCTACTCGTCCTGTCGCTGCGCAAACAGATTTCAACATTTTTTTTCATCTTTGTTTCTTTTTTTTTTTTTTTGCCCTACACAAGCACGTGAGCTCACAAGCTCGTAATTTTTTTATCATTTTTTTCTTTTTTTTTTTGCCCTACACGAGCACGTGAGCATGTGCTCACGTGCTCGTGAGCACGTGATCTCACGAGCAGAAGCACGAGCACCCGACGCCGGCGCTACGGCGGACGGACATACGGACATGGCTAGCCCCCTAAGGAGCTTCGGCCCTGAATCCAGATCGAGAAATGATGAGGAGCCTCTGCGCTAGCTGGGCTTGATAGGTGGCAGAGTGGCACACTTGTTGAGGCCCACAGCAGATGTGATGTCGAGGAGGATATCATCGGTGTGGTCGCTGGGATAAGGTTCTTGGTTGCTCCACCAGTCAACATGGGAGTTGAAGTCGCCAAGGAGGACGACATCCTTCGTAGCACTCAAATCTCACTCGAGAGAGCGAGGCGTCCAAGAGCGAGTAAGATTCTTCGCGGCGGTTGGGCGGGCAGGCACACAAGCAAGCAGAACGATCCCACGCGGGAGGAACACCTCCACGAAGACAGCTTCGAGGTCTGAGGACTCAAGATCCTCCCTGCGATTAACGCAAAGACTGGACGGTGTTGCGATGAGGACACTGCCACCCTCCCGTGTCTGTCCTTCCGGAACAACGTGTAAGAGGGATCGAAGAGCTCGCTGCCGTGGACCCCGGGATCGAGCCAGGTTTCGGTCAGGAGGATGACGGCAGGACGTGCGGAGTGACACGACAGTGGCTTGGAGGTCGAAAATCTTGTTTTTGACACTACGGCAGTTAGTGTACCATAGCGTCAACCCCTTGTTGACACCAGAAGAATGGGTTTGGTTTTCGGCATTGACCCGACGGCCGTCCGCGATGTCGGGGGTTGGCGACGGTAAACGGGGGCATGGAGCTTTGCTAGGGGACGTCGAAATAGTTGTCCGAGAAGTGCGGCAGCGAACACATCATGGACACCCACAGATCGCTGAAGGAGCCCAGTTGGCGGTATTGTCCCAGCGACATATGGACGCAGCCGCGGTGGAACCACCCCTCACAAATGTCACAACAGAGAGCGGCCTGATTGTCCTGTACTCGCTTCTGTGCAACAGGCGCAGGTAGTTTGCTGTGGACCCGGGTTGGGAGCGATGTCGCCTGCGAGAAGCAGGCACCAGACGATGTGGTGACGATGAGCGTGCATCGTGAAGCCAGCGGCGGAGGACCGACGGCGATCCGGCGAGTAGCCCGGCCGGTTAGCCTCGGCGACGTCGTAGCCCCAACGGCAACCCTGCTGGAGAGGGGTGGGTAGGTCTGCAGACGGGTCAGGGGATGCCTGGAACGCTCATGAGTCTCGAGGCCCGTGAAGTCGTCTAGACGTAGCTTTAGTAGCGTAACAAAAATAAGGCAGAAGCGGAGCCGCGAAAACGTGCGTGCGGACGCCATGATTACGTTTGTTCCTGCAGCTGTTGCTGCCCTTCGATTCTGCGACCGCTTGAATCGATTGCAGACGTAAACGTCAACGGAGTTGACGAATCTGGCGAAGAACGAAAGAGTGCGAGGAACAACAGCGAGCAAGATGCACTGAGTTCCGAAAGCAGACGAGCCAAGCGGGCGTAACTCCGCCGCTCCGGCCGCTCTTTCTGTTTTTATCTTTGTTTGCGTTGGTTTTTCTACCGAGGAATGCCTGCCACGAAAGCGACACTCGCGGTAGCTTTGGCCGGTGTTCTCGATCTTGAAAACGAAAAGGCTTGACAAGAGGACGCCCCCGAAGAAGTGCCGACCCGCTGCCACCGCCGTCACCATCCCTGTCGTCGCGAGCTTCGAGTTCGACTGGCTCAACTAGCCCTCACGCGTCGGAGTCTATTGCTTCAACGTCAAATGCTGAGGATGTTCCGGTCTCTGCGGAGTGCCTGCTGACAACGTTTGAGAGAAAGCTCGATCTGTTCAAGTGCATTGAGGACGGCGCGGAGATGGCGGACGCTCCCACTGAAGAGCCTCTGGATGGTTATCGCCTAATCAATGTGTCGGCCGTGCAAAGGACTAATCGACGCTCTACTGTGTCCCAAGTGCCATTGAGGGGAGCTCAGCTTGCAAGAAAGAGGGACTGGTGCCGATCTTCTGTTTGTTGTTGGATGCTCGTCCCCTGCGGAGACATCGTCGCGCGCACCGCACTCGCCACCAATTGGCAAGTCGCGACAGAACGAAGTTGTGATGCGACTTGGACGTCGCCGGAAGAGACTGCAGAATTAGCTTTACAAAGCTCTCGAATCTCTTTGGGGGACTAAATGCTCCGCCCCCAATGCACGTGAAGTCCTACCAGAAGGTTGCGGGAAAAGTGCACGATGCCGCGATGCTGGCGGCGACCAAGTAATGGAGGAGGCTGCGCGAGCTGTCAGGAAAGCGCAGGGCAACGGAGGGCACGAGCGCCGAGAGCGATCTTCTGGATGTGTGTATCAGCCACGACGGAACGTGGCACCAACGTGGACACACATCACAGTTCGGAGTCGGTGGTCGCAATTGAACTAGAGGACACGGCTTGGTGATCGACTTCGCAGTGCAAAGCAAGTGCTGTCATGGGTGCCAGCTGGGCCCCTAGGAAGAGTGCCGAAGGCCTTGCGAGGAGTGGAGCAGACACGCCTTCGGAAGACCTGCCAAAAGAACTATGAGGGTTCATCAAATGCAGCCGGAGGTTGCAAGCTGCAGCAGCCATCTTCAGTCGATCTGTCGAGAAGCATAACTTGCAATATGTCACCGTCCTGTGCGGCGAGCGACAGCAAAGAAGCTGCTCACGCAGTGAGCGGTCTCGAACTGTCACGACAAAGAAATACACAAAGAAGACTGCAGTGAACCATGTGGCCAAGCGCGTATGTAGCGAGGCATGGAAAAGCTGAAGAAGACCAAAAAAGGGCTACCGGCAGAAAAGGAAAACTCATTAGCGTGGTGATGAAGAAGCTGACAAGCTACTGTGCGTGCGCCTTCTCAAGGACAACGGTCCCGACATCCCCAGTGCGGCACAGCCAGCGGCCTCCTGCGCAACTACCGTAAAATTCCGACAAGCGCCCCCCTGCCGCATGAAGTCAAAATTGCCTGCAAGAAGTGGAAGCTATCGAACGGCACCAAAATTCAAAATGGCGGCGACAAAATTTTTCCATAGAAAAAGAAAAAAGCGCAATGCCTCGGGTCTAACCATTTTATTTATCTCTGAGAACAGACTTTATTAGGCCAAAGATTTGTCACTGCTATGTTAATCACTTTCAAAACCGTCAAAAGACTCCCTCGAAGTGGCCCATGAGAAAAAGTTTGCTCTCAGCGATGTTTCCCAGCTGCATGCCGTTGGCTGACAGCTTCTTCAGAAGAAGCCGGTTGCTAATGGCTCATTCTGCCGCTTCTTTCATAGCTCAGGTATGAAAGAAGCTGGCGTCGTCCGCGTATTCACTGAACGCAGTAGCGCGTTACTTGCCGCTTTAATCCGAACCTGGCACCGTGATTTGACGCAACAAATTGTCAAAATTGTCCATTCCGTGATTGACTGATGTCGAGCGTCTGGGTATGCGTCTTTCCCGTTTTCACAATGCCCATTGGATGACCTCGATTTCCTTTGCGCACTGTGTAGATACATAGCCGACCTGACACCCCAAAACAA
>JAZHYW010069708.1:0-15389 GCA_037355805.1 Ixodes ricinus
GTAAAGTGAGAGAACGTTCCTACTCAACATCGCTGTATACAGCCCCTCCAAAGTGCGCGGACGCCTGTAAGTGTTCTTATTCTCACAAGTTGCTACTCCGCAGAAAATAATTAAATGCACGGACGTCAAAAATACATTACAAAACTAAAGATCAAAGAGAACAGCACACTTGCTCAACATCCGCACACCTGGCTATACGACGCAGTCAGAATATTATCGAATTGCATGACAGTGGATAACTATCGTTTCTGCTCAGAAAAAACTAATTTGAGTATTGGCATTGCTTGAACCTAAATTGATATGAACTGCAGAATTTCGCCGTTCTTTAAAAAGCATCATAGTTGATTCATCGTCGTCGAGTAAGCACTACCTAGACAAGCTAAGGCGCATTAGCCATAAAACGCACGCTAGGGGCACTTCAGCGGTCGTCAAATCAACTGTTTTCTTCACGTGCTTAAAGGGACCATGAAACGATTCTGAAATCGAATTTTATCCACCGATTGCCGTAAAAGGTGTGAAAAGAAACACAAAAAGACAAATATAGGGAGTCAAAAAAATTATTCGCTATAGAACTTGTAAAAGAAAACTGGACTCTTTTGCGCCTTCTTTCCTTCGAAAGCTCTCTGCCTTTTCACTGCGATGCATCCGCGGAATCGCTGCACGTCAGCCGAATCCACGTCGCCTATTGGGTAAGAGCCTACCTCACCAGCACCGCGATCGTAAACAATAAATAGCCGGCGAACGTTTCCTAAAACATTTCTTAAATAATATTTAGATCCACATTTTGCAGCATAATAAGAGATGTAACGAAAATTGCCAAATTTGATAATGCTGAGAGCCAAGCGCCATCTATCGTGTGGTAAACGAAGCAACTACTTCGCGTGCGCAATAGGGTGGTAAATCCGACAGCGTCGCTCAGTTGCTTGGCCGCGACGATCAAGGAACATTTATTTTTCTACGTGTTCTTCTCGCGCGTCCCGACTTCAACCAGCAAGAAAAAAGTACTTCAAACAGACCACGACGAACAAGAACGCTGGATCCACAAACACCCGATTCACCGACCCGCGACCAAGCGAGCTCGGCAGATAGGCCTAGCAGGCACTCCGACCAATTGCTCCGACTCGGTGCAGCGTTGCTTCAATGGTACTTCGCCAAGACCGTCTGTCCACGACCGGCTGGAGTGCTGAATGGAATATGCCGGCGCGACCCTTGTGGACCCTTCCCGTATTTTGATCGCTGACCTCAATTTTAGATTAAGAGGTGAGGTCCATCTCTTCCCCTTGTTTTCCGAGGCAGTGTTGACGAACACTGTCGTCGAAAAGGAACTCTCGTCGATTCTATCTTCTTGTTTTGTGTGATACAGAGCTCAAATAAACGTCGTATGAATTACCTTCGTAACACGGTATGTACACTTTGTTATTAGTATGCCATTTTTATTCTGACACGACGGCACGTCACTGTCGAGCTATAACAGTTCGTAAGAGCTACGTGCAATGCCGGTCCAACCTTCCTTTGCCGAGTGTCGCGTCAGTATCGAGTTGCAATCGTAAAAGATCGGTCCCGAAGCGCTTACCAACAGCGCGAATACAGCACTTCCATCAAACGCGCGCGTCCGCTCCGAGTGTGAACAGGTATTTACGTGACTCTTGCTGACACTGTCGTAGTTCAAACGTATCTTTTTTAACGTCGGCTCGCTCGTGCATCTCCGAGGCCGCGAAAAACACCGTGGCGATTTGTTTCTATCTACGTCGCTTTGAAAACGACTGACACGGGCCGCCTTTTACCAACAATGACAGTTGGGTTGACTTCTGGAGTCTTCACCGGAAGACTCGCCGCACTTCCCAACAGGCATACCGGCGTATAAGATTAGTCCCATGCTGTCGCTGTAGCGCAACATATCTCATTGAATTTCGCTCAGCTGCGATGTGTCCATGGCTATCGCTGCGATGAGGGGCGCCGATTCCGAAAATACGTCGGTGACATCAACGCCATCAGCGCAGTAAAACCTACCGGCGCACTCCCAACTCGCCGCCGCTAAGGCTGCCATTCTCCTACAGCCGAGAAAACTTCCGCTTCCGGAAACAGGGTACGTCACGACCGTCAAAATTACGCCGCAACTTGTTTTGCGGTCAATTGGAGAGAAAGAAAAGTAGACATTTCATTACTTTTTTGTGTAGAAGTTAATAAACCGAGATGAAAACGAATGCCTGTTCGGCATTCAGTGAACGTTGAAGGTTTAATGTAAAAGTAATCTGGCAAAAGTAAAAAGGTCATTTCATAATCCCTTTAAGTTTATGATTTTTTTTTATTGTAAGCTTGGGGAAATTAAAGTATACTCACACCGGGGCTCAACTTAAAATTCTTGAGCAATGCGACCCCTGAACTTCTCGGTGACAATTGTCGTTCCCACCCACCACGAGTCATATTTTTAGAGCGCAGCTCTTAGGCGCCCATTTCCTGGCTGAGCGGCGTCGGCGCCGCCGTCAGCGTCGGTGTAACCGGGCTAAATTTAGCGCGAAAATTTACGTCACGCGACCTCAGCACCAATTTAATTCCCGGCTAAATTTAGCAGGCATATTCAGTTTCTTCGCTAGATTAAAAGAACGGATTCAATTTCTCCGCTAGATTTAGCGGAAAAATTGACGTCACGTGACCTCAACAAGAATTCAATTCCCCGCTACATGAATTCAACAATTCAAGTCCCCACTAAATTTAGGGGCGAAATTCAGTTTCTCCGCTAGATTTAGCGGACAAATTCAGTTTCTCCGCTAGATTTAGCGGGAACATTGACGTCACGTAACCTCAACACCGATTCAATTCCCCGCTAAATTTAGCGGGAATTTAATTGCTGTTAAAGTCACGCGACGTCAATGTAAATTTTTTCGCTAGATCTAGCGAATAAACTGAATTTGTTCATAATAGACGTGAAACCAAGTCATGTGACGTCATTTTCCCCGCTAAATTTAGCGGCGAAACTAAAGTGGAGGAGGAGGGGAGAGAAGGGTATGGAGGAGGAGCAGGGGCGAGGAGGAGATTAGAAGGCGGTACGGAGGAGGAGGAGGAGCATACACCCGTCCGTACTCCACCCCTCCTCCTCCTCAAGAGCTGCGCTCTAATTTCGCATTACAGAGATTTGTAAACGTCTTACCGTTATCAAGACAACATAATTATATAGCCACCTCTAATCGAATAGTCTCCGTAATCACGTGGCGCCTTGCCACACTGCGCAAGTATCACTACAAAAATAATGACTAAAACAAGTCATTCATTTCATACTAAGGTTTCACGCCAAGAAAAAAACACAGGCAGTGAAAGTGAGAGGCAGCAGAGGACAAAACATACTTTTGACTAAAATTGTATTAGATGACAAATATAAAAATGGCAAACTGCACATCCGCAAAGGAAAGGTACCCAGATAAAAAAAATCTCAAGTAAAGAAATCGGACAACACTAATGCCTGGCTAATGCCATGCTGATACGTAGAGGCGTGGTCCTGATCAGAAAGAGCTACCAAAGGAGCGCAAATACACTACGCCGCTCCCGCGTGATAAGATCACAAACGCTTTATGAATGATTCGCTTTAATTTCGTATTGACGCTCTTCATGCACTTTTGTCCCATCAAAATATGGGTGACAGTCGCATCGGTATCAGTGGACAGCCAAGTCTCCATTGCCTTACGACAGCGGAGTGGTTCCTAGTTACGTCATTGATACATCTCCTCGTCCCACATAGATCTTGATAAAACGAAAGTGATGCGGAGCTTAAAAACAAAATTAGAGCGCGAAATGAATTGTTTTATGAATAGATCACACGAGAGCGATGTCTCAATCATCGGTCCTTCGGTGTCATTTTCTGATAAGAAGCACGAAGGTAACAGCAAAGCGTCAGCCATGCATTAGTGTTGTCTGACTTTACTTTGTGTGTCTGTTTTTTGATATGGGTGTCTTTCCTTTGCCCACGTGCAGTTTGCAATGTTTATTTGTGCCATCTAATAAACTTTTTTGTTGAAAGTACGCTTTGTCTTAGTGTTGCCAATCACTTTCTGTCCCTGTGTTTTTGTTGTTGTTTGTTTGTTTGTTTGTTTTTTCGTCAAAACCTCAGTATAAACCAAAACCATGCAGAAAGTCATATTTGTGCCTGAGCTCTATCCTATCCGTGACATTACAAGAGAAAAGCATAAGGCGATGGCACTAACCCATCTCGCCACCAATCAACACCAGCTACAGACTAATCAAAGTCCGTTAACGAGCACTTAGACGCCATCGCAGTGCGATCGAGCGCAAACACAGTTGGACGCAACGTTACTATAGATTACCTCAGTTGTGGAACTCCCGCGGAAAGGGATACCCCCCTCACTCGCTTCAGTCCGCCTCCCGTCGTTTGAAGCGCCATCTAGATTTTCGTTTCAAAACTGAGTATTCCATATGGAGTACGGTGAAACGCCATCTAGACGCTGTGCTTCCAAACGTACGTACGTATTCCATAGAATACACTGCAGTTACCATAGACGCCGTCCGGCGCGTCGAACGACGGGAGGCGAGTCCTGGTGAGTGAGGGGGTACTGTTCGTGCCAGCAGTGTCTATGAGCAGTTCTGTAACTGAGCTAATTTAATAACGTTGGTTGGACGCAAGTATCGCGTCAGTGTTCGGCTGCACTGTGTGTTCGTGCTAATGCGTCGAGGGACGCTCGGCGTCGGCCTCAACTTCTAACTTAGCGCCATTCGAGTGTGATGACGTCACGTTAACATAAAGGAGCTCTTCACGGGCTTTGACTCCTGGTGATGTTGCACAATTACGCTCCAGCAATGAAAGCTGCTGCTGACATTAACAAAATAAGCTGAGAGTGGAATCGCTTTGGCCTAGTCCAAAGCAGCGTATATCCCTCTTCACACGTAGCCCGATTTCACATGCAGCCGGCATTGGGTTGCAAAGAGTATGCTACA
Source organism: Ixodes ricinus (assembly GCA_037355805.1). NCBI lineage: Eukaryota > Metazoa > Arthropoda > Arachnida > Ixodida > Ixodidae > Ixodes > Ixodes ricinus. The sequence continues at coordinate 4,945 of JAZHYW010069708.1, forward strand.
AAGCTTAATATATAACCAAGAGCATGTACTTTAAAATCCCGATTGAACGCGCACCCATGACGGAGAGATGAAAAAGAGAGGATGAGTTGTGCGATCTTTCGGGGGCTGGGCGTTCACTTGAGATTTTACAGGAAGCGAATATTGAAAAGGTCTTTGAGCGAGTGACGAGAAGGCAGTGACCTGTTGCTTTCCAATGTCGACGGAACTCTCGAAGACGACGGTCATGACCCGTTCTGTGCAAGGCGGGAAGGTTATAGACCCTGAGTAGAGGTAAAAGTCCGTCGTTGTCCGAGGCATGAAAGAGGACAGGTAAAACTGGCTCCTTGTCGCCTTTGGTCGCCTGCCTGGGCCATGCAGCTCTACCACGGCGCTGATGAAGCTGTCCAGTTCCGTGTTATTCTCCGGAGTCTCCTGCGAGGTGTAATCTTTCGAAAATCAGGGTGGTTACTGGCGAGCGCACTTTGTACAGCGTGGGCGAAATGGATTGAACGCACTTTAAACTGACCGCATAAATCGGTTTCTTAGCTTATCGCGCTGGGATTTACTACAAAGGTGCGCTGAAGTTGGTAAACGCTTTCGCTAAAATTGTGGAAAAATTGACTCACCTGAGTAAATCATAAAAAACCAAAACTGTTTTCCCTATACTTTGCATGTACACTAAAAACATTGTGTTACTGCGGCGCTTATTTAGTCCAAACGAAGTGAAGAATCGATGAGCCAATTCTATTTTCTTTCCATTTCACAAGTTTTTTTAATCATGGATGAATGCCAGAATAGCCGACGATGTATTTTCTTTTTCGACTCCAGAGGTTCCATCTATTCATACTCTAAATTAATGAATGCACTAGCTTCGAGCACATCTGTAGTAAATTCCAGCTCGATAAATTAAGAAACCGATTTATGCAGTCAGTTTAAAGGTTAAAGTACGTTCAATCCATTTCGGCCACGCTGTAGATGTCAGCATTACGACTCGTGGCGGCGGAGTAATGCAAACAAATTAAGTTGTCTTCGTGCGGTAGATTTGTGAAAATGCACTTTCAAAAACCTATTACACCAAAACAACCCAATATAATCCCGAAATGAACTCTACATAAAACCCAAAATACGAACAAATTATGGATGCCAAGTGAAATTCCTGATTTCTGCAATGGGCACCCTGATGTTTTTTAATTAACAAAAAATACTGGTTCGCTCCTCAACATAAAAGTGCCATTAAAAAATACATCGTCTTGTTCTCTAAATAATATTGTATGACCGCTTGCTTAATTGAATATTGGTTGTATTCGGCAATTTTGGTGTTGAATAGTTGTTTATCAATCATGACTGCACGTACTCAGTTTTAGATGGATATTTCCATGAAAGTTAGGCTCCTTAAGATATGTACTTTATATTAGATACGTTTTATATGGATTTAAATTTTATGTCAAAGATTAATGCTAGTTATATGTGCTTTCATGACAGTTATAACTTACGGCTTGTATTCTTTCCTTTTTATGTTAAAACACTATTGTTTTACAGCTAGTTACTAACTGCGTTTAGTTGACAGATAAGATTGTTCCTCCGTTATTTTATTGGTATTATATTTCTACTTTACTGAGCAATGTACAAGAGTGGTGGGGCTTCGTCAGGCAAACATTTTTTTACCTTTTGCCCCCTCACCCGCGACTCAGGAAGTCCAAATCAAGATTGTTATGAGTAAATAAGGGTTTCTCTTGTTCTCCTATACACCATTTCAAATACCACGCGAACATAAAATGCCAAGTCACTGAGCTACTGAGTATGCGCACAGCGCGTTGCGCAACCCATTAGACAAAGATGGCAGCGATTAGAAGGCGATCATTCGAATAATCTGTACCCGCAGGCATGTGAGATAGGTTCAGAGCTTACATCTGTTGGATTATTTAAGTGCCCATTAATAGTTTCCTCGTTCCCCTAAGTTAATGTGAAAAAAAGTTTACGAAACAGAAAAACACAAGACGTGCCTTAAAAAAAGAAAAGAAAAACCTAGTATGCATGCGACATTGACCGGGGCCGTGAATGCATGAAAAGGGTTGCTCTAGCAGTACTCGAGGTGACGCTCTGCGAGAAGTTCTTTCCCGCATCCCGCACAACTAATTTACTAAAAAAAAGGAAATGCGAATGGGAAGAAAGTACGTTAGGAAGAAGAAAAATTAAGGAATGTGACTTAATTGCACTTCAATTCACTTCCGGCTACAAATTAATATGAGGTACAAACCATTGTGCTTTAATTTAATTGCCAAAAAACAGCACTACAGCCTACTGAACAAGCCACATGTCCATGGCGTTAGTAAAACACGGAAATGTGTTTGGTCATGTCTCTAATCTACTCTATACTGAGGACGAAACAACTATGAAACGAAGGCAGTGAGCTTAATATTGGATATTCGGGTTCTGGAAGAGATGTCCCGGAAAAAATGTCTCCGGGGCCCTGAACTCGTTCAACACAAAGTTAGAGCTCAAAGTTCGCGGACCGCGCCGATTGGACGCTAGCGAAAAAGCGCGAAGTCATCGTCGTGATAGTTCAATCGGCGCGCTCCGTGAGCTTCGGCCCTAACTATGTGTTTGACGAGTTTAGAGCCCTGGAGGAAAGTAGGAATAAATGTTTTCAAAAGGTTCCGTATCGCTGGGTTTTTCCTGGTCCATATGGCCTTCGGCCGGCGCCGTCACTGTCCGGTCACTGTGACCCAGACTTGTACGTAGTTCAACTACTCTACTCAAGTTACTGTAGTTTAACTACTTTTCTGAGTAGTTTAGTAACTTTCAATTACATTTTTATTTCGGTAATTAGTAGTTTACTTTAATTACTTTTTTAGCAACTTCTACTCAAGTTACCAATTACTTTCGAATTTTTGTGGTTGTTTTGCCTATCAACAAACATTCGTGTACAAAAGAGATAAGATATTGGAAGACCAGCTGATATTTGCAAAGGAGGAAGCATGTGGCGTAGGAAAGGGGGGTGGAAGAAAGTAATTTCGAGAGTCCGAAACCCCAAAACCAAACTTTTACGACCCCCCCCCCCCACTGCAGCAACACTGCGAAGAGGCGCGGGGAGCGAAAAGACACGACGCAAGAGAGGCCGAGTAACTGCAGGATTAGCGCCGAAGACTGGTTTTCTTTGTGTCCCGAAGCTCAAGGAGACTTGATCCATTTGAAGAAAGGGCTGGTCCCCGCTTTTCCCCAACGTAGAAACTCTCACCCACTACAGGAGGTGCACACACTGCATCCTCACTCAAAGGAGGCAACAAAATGCAGCACCTGTTCTGAAACTCATCTGGTGCTCCCGTAGTTTGTGCTGTACTCGAAGAATCGCGTGCTAAAGGGCAACGCAAAGATTACCTTTTTGTGTTGCCTTCCCTCCTAAAACTCAGAATATGCAGATCTTCAAAGATTCAAAGATCGTTCGAGAGGCCTGTAGTAATTCCTCCAACGTTTTTTTTATAAAATATAATAAGCAAGCAGTCTTCGGAAGTACTCTATGTACATGGTACTTAAAGTACTACTGCTTAGACAAATTGTACTTGAAGTAACTTCTCTGAACATGTACTTGTATTTTCCGAGGAAAGTAAAACTCCCGACTTCAATGTACATTCCCCGAATTTGAAAACAAAAAATGGCGGTATCGTCGTGTGAAAACGCGCTCTTGAGAGACGTCATCTGGTCATTTCTTTGAGTGAAGTAATGGCGGCTGTAAGACCAATGGAAATAAGTGCCTTATAAGTTGATTGTGTCAAATAGCTCGTCAGCGAGAGTAAAACAACTACTCTGTGGCGACTTGACCTTATACAATATTTGCTGCCATTTCCATAAAAAACCGATGCACCTCCGATCACCTCTGGAGCAATGCATACCAGTTAAAAAAACATTGTATAGGGAATGAAAGGGCATCATGAAAGATTGTGTTAAAAGTGCTTGTACTTTACCTTGAAATATATTATATTTATATACGTTACTTCAAGTACATTGCACCAGGTGTACTTACTACTTTCCTTGAACTACATAACCTCCAATTTACTTGTACTTTACTTCAAGTACTTTTTAGATGTACTTTACGCAACACTGTAAACAAGCAAACACTGTCTAAAAAATCAAGCTCAGACAGTGCTAAACCTCAGAGTAGAAATGACACATTCGCAGTACGTCATTGACCAAACCAACAAGAAAGTAGAAAACAATTAGGCACGCAGAAGAAGAACCAGTTATTATAGCTTTTCTGTAAAAGAAACAAGCGGATTCATATTTGGCTAGCACAATTTTGCTAACAGATCGAAACCTCTGTATTTTCTTTTACCATAAAAAAACATGTAAAAGTAACTTCAAAGCTAACTTCAAAAGTAATTCGCTACTTTTTTACGGTAATTAGTAATTTTCTCAATTACTTTATATTTGAGTAATTTCTACTCTACTCAAATTACTTTTCACGTCAATACTCAGTAACTTAACTTAATTACTTTTTTTGAGTAACTTGTACATGTCTGCTGTGACCTGACCACCCTAGAGGCAGAAAGGGAGACGTTTTACACTGAACTAAATACTTATGGCACTTCTAGTCTAAACTGAATTTTTTTATTTCGGTGTTAGGATTTTTCGGTGCAAGACATTTCGCTTTATGGACTTTTTGGTGCATGTACATTTCGGTGTGTGGACATTTCGGTGCATGGTTGCACACAAAATAGACCCCAAGATTCGCTTCTGTCCCCAGTGTACTTTCGCGCACCCTCAACCTGATACCAAGAAGTCACCTCCCACTTTGCTTCTTCGAACGCTTCGGCATACTTTCTTGAGACTTCTCTATTAAAATAGCATTCTTTCGACGTCCAGAGGATAGAACTTTTTGTTTTTCGTTTCTTTTTTACCCCTGGACCTTTGGAGCGATGATAATAATAATAATAATAATGGTTTATTTTCCAGTGCCCACAAACAACCTAGCGGTCTACTGTGTGGTGCACAAACATGGGTGAATTAGTATACATACAAGACGAAATACAAATAAAAAAAAAGCTAACAAGAAACACACAAAAAAACTAGGGGTAGGTTTAATTTGGCCTGCTTAAGGCAATTGCATCCATTCGCGTAATTGTTGCATAAAATCCTGATGTTCACTAAAAATATCAAAGTTATTCTGATGTGCATTATTAAAATCAATTTGAACCCTCAAAAGAGGTGACACAGGTGATGTACGGGAGGGTAAAACGTTGATTTGCTGATCCGGGGTGGAACATGGAAGGAAATAGACTCCAATAAGTCCGTCGAGTTTACCTCACCATGTACAACTTTGAATAAAAACATAAAATCTTGGTACTGTCTTCTCACAGTCAGTTTGTGCAATAGAAACCTGTGAAGCAATGATTCGTAGTGGTAGAAACACCCCTTCCAATATACCTATCATAGACAATTCTAATCATTCGCTTCTGTACATTTTCAATCGCGATAGCTTGCGAAATAGTCAGTGAATTCCAAACCACGGAGCAAAATTCTAACCGTGATCTAACCAAGAGACTTATACAAATGCAATAAACATGAAGGGGCAGAAAATTGGCGACGCAAACGTGAAATCATACCTAATACTCTTAGCGCTGCATTTACGGTTGTAACAGCATGATTATTGAAAGAAAGTACGCTGTCAAGACAGGCGCTCAAGATCTCTGATAAACGATACGGGGGGAATTGGGACGCCACCAACAGTGTACGCAAGGAAATTCTCTCGCGCTTTCTAGATAGCACAATAGATCTAGTTTTTGTGGGTTCAGTGACAAACAGTTTTCGGTACACCATGTAAAAACAGAATCTACATCATCTTGAAGACTGGAACAATCAGACACCGACTCGACACTTCTGAAAAGCTTAACGTCATCTGCGAAAAGAATAATTTGGCATCCTTAACGCAAGAAACAATGTCATTTATAAACAAAAGAAATAACATGGGTCCTAGAATTGAGCCCTGCGGCACACCGGAACTCGAAATAAACTCATCGGAGTAGCTACCGGAAACACGAACCGAATTTCGGCGATGACCGAAAATAGTTTGAAAACCAGGCGCAGAGGTGCGGGCTGAAGCCATGTAGGGCAAGCTTGTGTAACAGTAATGTGTGATTAACCCGGTCGAAGGCTTTCGACATGTCAAAGAAAATCGCGTCAACCTGACCTCTTCCGGAAACCACTGGAGCGCAGTAATTCAAAAATGAGCATAACTTTGATTCTACGGACCTGCCCTTCAAAAAACCGTGCTGGAATTCAGATATTTTTCTGTTCAAGTAAAAGTAAATCCGCTTATGCACTACTTTTTCGAAAACCTTTGCGAAGCCGCATAACAACGAAACAGGACGGTAATTCTTAACTAAAGTAGAATCACCGGCTTTAAAGACAGGAACTACTACCGAGTATTTCCAGAGCTCAGGAAAGTTAGCCTGGAGTTAGGGACAAGCTAAAATTATAGCTTCAACACAGGTACAAAAAGAGAGGAGCAACCTTTAATAATAAAACTAGGTATGCCATCAATACCGGTGGATAATTTAGGTTTAAGTTTACTTATGGCTTCTAAAATGTCGTCATCGTCAACCTTAAAAGTAGAGCGAAGGTCCCACACTGGATACCAACGTCACTAAAAGCGCCACCTTGTTGTGCCGGTGAATAACAAGAACTAAAAAAATCAGCGAAACGATTTGCAATTTTTCCTGGCATACAGTCATAACGAGCATCATCACGAAGACAGATATTTGGTCGATTTTCCCGCAAATGATGCAGCCATAAGAGCGAGAACACAAACTTGACCTACTTTTACAGCGAAGCTGTTAAGGGCTAGTCCCCCCCCCCTGTCGTGTCCGTGGACAAGAGGCATGTCGACACAAACCTCGAGCCAGTTCTTTCAGAGCCGTGCATTTCTTTTTTGTTATGTTTATTGCGATTGCGCGTGTCATTTTTGTGTCATCGTTCAAAAGAAGGAAATAACAAACAGCCCAAGAGATTGTCCAGCACCACACTGAATAAATAAAGAGGAGGCAACCCGCGTGAGTCAGCCTTCCTTGGCATTATTAGATAGGGAGTTGCTTGTTACGTGCCCGAAACAAACAATGCCCTGAGAAGGCATCTGCCCAAAAGAGCAAGCCGGGAAGGTGAGTGGGTACACCGGACTGATCTGCAACAAGAGCGTCGCTCTCCCGAGCAGGTGGCGTCGCGATTTACGCGAAGAATGACTACGTGAGTGTCGCGCCTTACACACTGCCCGTCATGAATATAACTCAATATGGCTATCATCCAATACAGCTTCGCTAGTCTTCCATCTTCAAATTAGTGGAAAGGCTCTAATTTTTTATCCGTAGTTAGTTATTGGTGGAGTGACAAGGTAACTTCTTTGCTGTTCATGTAAACCAACGTTCTCAATGTCACAGGGAAAAGCATGGAATACAAAAGGAGTAGCCCTCCCTTTTTGTTCACTGCTCACATTAAGCGAAAGAGTGAACCTGTCACTTCTCCAACTTTTCTTGAGAGTAGCCATTTCTTAGAAACGGGGGCACGCCCTTGTTTTACCACCTCCAACCTGAGGTCGTAAGCTTGCGCCTCTTTCCGGAAGCAGGGAACAGGCAACTTGGGGTGAAGAAGGGACAACAGTGCCACAAACGGGTGCTTCAAAAGCACCCGATGTCAAAGCCCCGTGTCAATTACCCCGCGGCAACCAGAAAGTCATATTAGACGCTGATGTTTATACAACGTAAGGTCGGTCTGCAAATATGGAGCGACGCTGGTTTACGCTGAGAAAAGCGATTTTGCCAGTGCAGTACGACTGCTTAGCCTGTGGTCTTTTAAGTGCATCACGCAGTAGTGATACACGAGCGCACGCCGGTAGGATGCTCATCCTGACCGAAACGGGTAGGGGTGGAGCTCGAACCAAGGATCTCTGGGTTCTTCAGCACGAGCTTTCGCTCCACGCGAAAGGACACGCAAATAATTTTATATATAAATATAGCGATCAAGGAAAATATCCATGAAGTATCAGAAAGGTAATTAATTCTACTTTTCAAGCCTATAGTATATTGTAATGACGTGCAAAACCAACCATAGTTTAATTGAGACAAACTTAATATCTTCATCAATACATCTTATTAGGTCTTAAAACAAATGCAACATGCACCACCATGCGTGAGCATTCAAATGCCCACCATAACTGCTGGGAAGGGCAGCTCTCTGTAGTCCGAACAGGTATTTGTGCGTTCGTTTCCTGCAGTCTCGGGGTTTTAGAGCGCAGCTCTTAGCCGCCCGTTTCCGGCTTGAGCGGCGTCGCCGTCGGCGTAACCGCGCGGTGCATTATGGGAAATGTCCCATAATGCAACGCGCGGGACTCGTGACGTCACGACGGTCACGTGACCTCACGAGGTCACGTGCCTCACGAGGTCATGTGACCTCACGTCACGCGTTGCATTATAGGAAACGTCCCATGATGCAACGCGCGGGGAGGCGGAAGGGCATACCCTCCCCTCCTCTTCCTCCTCAAGAGCTGCGCTCTAATTCGGCGTCACATGGAGTTTTAAACCTCTCATTTTTGAAGCATGTTCAGGTATTTACGCCAAATGTCCGTGCACTGAAATGTCCGTACGCCGGAAAGTCCATGCACCAAAATGTCAGTGTACCGAAATGCGCGTGCACCGAAATGTCCGCGCTGAAATATCGTACACTGAAATGTCCGGACCCCATTCTATAATGGGGTTGGTCGTGAACCGGACCTCCCGAAGGCGATGAGAATCAGGAAACGCAGCGACGGAGAGCCCTTTGGGGACATTTTTTTCTTACTTTCCACCTGAGGACATTTGTTCCGGGGCCATTTTTTCCTACACCCCTCAAACACAGCTACTAAAAGTTTATTCAGGACACCTCTTTAATACCCGTCATCTCCATACGGCCCTCAAATTGCACACGGCCACAAGGTTCGCTACAGTTCACAGCCGACTACAAAAGAGAGTCATAGGGTTCACAGGAAACACCCAAATACCACTGTCCTCAGTAAACATACACAATGTGCAAGGTCACTTCCAACCACCGACATAACCTCCTAACACACTTTCGAAAAAGGAAAAACAAATGTATGAAGAGTCCTCAAGGCGACAATTAGGATAACGTCTGTTAGAAACTGAATAAGTAGAGTTCCGTGTTTTCGAATAAATCCGAAAAACTCAGATAAACACCCGCCGGTAAAATTTTGGTCAATTCGGATTTATCCGATAAACTCCGAATTTTGATGTGCCAATACCCCCCCCCCTCCCCCAAATAAATTAAATAAAGACGATATTTTACAATTGAGTTTGATCAGCGCACAGGGTCAATGGTCTCGGGAAAATGCCACCACAGATATCTTTCGAATCTCGGATCATTGGCACAGGGGTCTTACCGCTTATCTCTTCAAGGTTCATGGCGGCACATCATTGTACTTACGGGTCATGACTAAAGCCTCTGTATTGGTTTCCAGTTTGGGCCATACTATTTGTGTTTTAAAGAAAGGAGTGGTCGTGTTTTTGGATTCCGAGTCAAGAGGTCCAACGCGTCAAGAGGTCCAACCAGTCAAGAGGTCCAATATTGGACCTCTTGACGCGTTGGACCTCCTGACGCGTTGGACCTCTTGACTCGCCGTGGATCTCTCGACTCGTTGGACCTCTTGACGCGTTGGACCTCTTGACCCATATTGGATCTCTTGACTCGTGCTCTGATGTGTCAAGAGGTCCAACGCGTCAAGAGGTCCAATATTAGATATCTTGACTCGTTGCACCTCTTGGTGTGAAATATGTACAGGCAAGGAATTTAAAATAAGTACAGGCAAAAAAAAGAAGAAAAAAAAACTACTAGGGCATCTAAGCTTTTCTTATGATGTGAGAATACGTGAGCACTACCTTTGCTCGAGTTGTATTGCCACAACAGATAGCGCGCTAGTTTCACGATCAAGAGGGCCTAGGTTCGAAACCTGGATAGTTTCGTGCTCACGTAACCAGAGAGGTCACGTGACCACAAATTTTTTTTGTTTGGTCACATGACCAGATGAGGTCACGTGACCAGAGAGATAACATGACCAAAGATATCATGTGACACATTTTTTTATAATTATTATTATATTGGATTGTGTTGGACAAGTCACGGATTTTGCCGACGGCTTTTTCGCTGACTGAGCAAGGTAATTCTCATGCATTAAAAAAGCAGACAACAGAGATGCTAACCAAAAAAGGCGGAGAAAAAAAATGTCGCAAAAAGAGCAAAAGGTTAAGCTGTGAAGACTTGCACACGGCAGGGGGTTCTCACAAACACGCCTTTCATACATCGTTTCTGGCCGGTGATGTAATTAGTGTTCGTGCGTATGACCCGTGATTTGCATGGTTTCTGAAGCGACAGAGACGCGCGCTGGGCTGTGGGGATCGCATGCTGGGCACAGGATTTTCAAACTGAAAGTC
>JAZHYW010069712.1:0-23334 GCA_037355805.1 Ixodes ricinus
GAGGTACATTGGCAACCTTTTGGGTTATGAAGGCACCTTTTAACGGTTTCTGTTCTTTCCTCCTTATAATTGGGGTTGTGTGGATACTTATACAGCGTGTATTTGGTCAGCCATTTCAATGTTGCGACGAGTCACTCGATGTAGATGAGAAATTTAGCCAGTGCAATACAACCGCTAGCATCGGGTCTTTAACATGCACCACGCAGTAGTGATACACGACCGCACGCCGGTACGATGCTCATCCAGGGCGAAACGGGCAGGGGTGGGGATTGAACCCGAGATCCCTGGGTCCTGCAGCGAGCTTTCGCTCCACGTGCTTTGGGGTGTACCGGCGGGCTGTACTGAACATCGACCCGTCGCTTGTGTGCTGCCGTTGTCAAGTGTTTCGCGTTCTTAGATTATTCATGGCTACTCCAAAATCAGCCCACAGTCCTCTGTCGTTTCATTTCAGTAAATGAATTACTAGCGTATCTTTGTTCCGTTATTTCAATAGCAGTGCGGTCAGCCGACAGTACCACACTCAACCTCTGCGTATATATTGCGTCAGGAGAGCACGTTTTTATTTATTATTCCAGACTTCCACTCATTCGCTAACGGCCTACACCAGTACGAACTTTTTATAGTAAAAAGCTACAGCAACCGGATTTACTTTTCGCCGGAGAGACCGGCCACTCTAACATACCTTTCCTAATTTATTTAACTTTTTTGCGCGCAGGTAACAGCGCAATTGGACGCGGTTAGTCTTTTTATCGAGCACAGCATTACACAATAACTTGCATATAAAAATCTGCGCATCTGCGCTTGAAATTTCCAAGATGACGTGATTTTAAACCGAGTTTGAACGTCAGCCGGATGTTAGGTACAGCCCACTCGGCGGAGCAGACGACGCGCTGGAAGACAGGGGAGGGAATTTTTTTGCTCTCCGCTCTTTCTAGTGGAACGGTCTATAGATGGCGCCCGTCGCGGCACTCAATTTTAGCGGTGGTCATTTTTGAGACCTAATACTCTAAGTCTTCAAAATTGACGTCTCGGAAAAGAGGAATAAGTTTATTTTAAGAGATCGTTGGAGATAAGTAAGTTTGAGCTGCCGATTACGCGTGTCACCGTATACCTTGCGTGCCTAATCCAGAATGGGTTCGAAATTTGATAACACATGGCGGAGGCAAGGTGCCACTTTTGTTGCTGGACTGTCGGCATCGGCAAAAGTGTGCTAAACTCTCCCAGTTTAAAGGGCCCTGGGGTACCGACCAGGAAGCGGAAATACGGTGCTGAGACGACGGGGTTGTCGTGGAGACGCGCATGCGCAAAATAGAGCAGTTCCTCGGGGCGGGTGCGACCGCGCTGGACAATCAGCAGATTTGTTCGAGAGCAGAGTTCGAGCGCTTCTCGGCGCGACGTGCTGCGGTGGCCGACGAAAGTCGGCTTGAGCCGGCGCGCCTTGCGTTCGTCGGCGTTGGAGTAGAAACAGCCCTTTGGGCGCTTGGAGAGTTTCGAGTCCTCTTATCATCGCTCCCCGGCCAGTGAGATTGTGCCACTGACTGTTAAGAACACCGAAGAAGGAATCGCAAAACGAGAAACGTGAGCATAATAACGCTGCGTGTGTATAATATAGTTCGTTCCGAGATCGCTTCAATGGCGAATCTTTGTCGTATTTATTTAAGCGTCGTTCTTAGAAACAAAAGTGCTTCTAAACTATAAGGGTGAGAACCGGATGGGTTTTTCTAACAAAGTTACGACAGAAAGACTCCCATTATAATCTTACGTACCAGCTGGTCAGATTTTGGCAAGAATCTTCGAAAGTAATTCAATTACTTTTGAAAACATTTGTTCTCTACTCGAGATAGTTTCTAATAGAACTAATTGTAGACAGTGACCAGATGATAATAGCAGGTGGTTACTTTCGATTGTCCGGCCTTTAACACGCGCGTACGTGTTGCCCTCCGCCGTGCTTTGGCTGCGCGCTCGAGGCGACGCCGAAAGCTTATCGGAATTAGGAAGCCCGCTCCGAAGGCGAGGCGACTAAGGAACCTCCTGTCATTCTGATACTATCAGTTGCACTATACTATTATAATCACTCGCAGGCCGAGAACGGCGGGGTGTCTCTGACGGCCGACAGCACGGGCACCTTGCCTTCCGCCGTGCTTGGACTGCGCCCGTACGCTCCAAGCGCCGGCCGAATGTGATATCGAAAGCTCGGACCGCAGGAGGGACAACTGAAACTCCGCCCTGCCGCTCAAATTATGTCAATGACGACAGAAATACGTTATCAAATAGGCATTCCCTAGCTTATCTTAAATATTGTTATCGAGTGCGCAACACTGGTTGAACCGAGCTGTGAGCTGAACTTGACGGTGCCTATACGATCCAACGAGCTGAGGAGTTTGACCGTGCGGCCCAATCGCTCAGGTCACAGCTTCGACTACTCACCTTATGTCAGTGAACAATGCGAGCGTACCGCGGAGGAAGTTTATTCACAGCTGACCTCCAAATAATGCGTGTTTTATGTGATATATAGTCAATAACGCATTAATAAACGGCGGCCTGTTATGTTCACGGCTTCGTGCTTTGTTCTTCTGTATTCCTATCGGACACTGTCGCAGTCTCGTTGACTCCTGAACGATCATCAGATGCTCGAGATTTGCTCCGCGTTTTTTAGGTCGTCAGTGAGTAGAGAAGCGGAAAGCAACAACTTTCCAACAATGCAGACACAATGCGCTGTTTACGAATTGACCGGCCCTATATGCTTCGTTTCATCATAAGTGAAAAAGAGCAGCCAACAACTGTGAATACGTATGTACGAATCCAGATACACGGCGTAAAAATGCGAAGTCACCGCGCATTCACTGCGCTCTATTAGCTTCGCCGATGAAAGCGTAGGCACAAAGAAATTACGAACCCATGACGTTGCCCATCTGACGCTGGTATTCACTGGCGGCCATAGTTGAGCTCGCTGCTCCTGAGCACGTGCTGACGGCAAGCTTCTACAACGCTTACAACACGCGCATTGCACACCATCAAGACTGTCTTCTTTGGTAGACTATAAATGAAAACTCATCCTGAGCATGCGCTGTGGGCAGTCACCTCCAGATATGGCGTCCAGTGAATACCACTCGAAGGGGCGGTGAAACAGTATAGGGTAGGTAGGAATGTTTTTAACTTTACGCGAGCTTACTGGCTCTGTGGGACCCGAGTATACCCGCACGCCACGCCACTGACCGAGAACAGTCTTTGTCGCCGAGTAATTTTGAGAATAACAGCGAACGTTCTCTTTCAGCCTCCTTCGCAAAACTCGATGACGAATTTGTGGGGAGCTCAATGTTGGCGTTGTCAACGAGATCCCCTGGATTTCGTCATCAAGCTTCGCGGTGAAGATATTTAAATGCAGGTCATAAAGTTGCCGCCAGCACCGCGTGAACATTTGATTTGGGCTCGGGGCAACCAACGTCGCGAAATGCATTCGGGTAGTGGTTCCTGCACAATCGCCGCCATGACGGGAATAACCCGACCTTAACAGTGTGTGGAATTCCGCGCGTGCCCTTTGATTTGCAGACTCCAGCGCGTGGCTATGGTAAACGTTGGCAGCATACAATCGGCTCCAGAGACTAGGACGCTTATTCTGGCTGCGAGTTGAGGAAGTGAACGTTGCTCGTTTCTTTCGATTTCTTTTCTTCCTGCGATTGTCACGGCGTAGAGACAGAAAAAACGAACTCGTGTTTGAGGTTATGAATGTCAAGAAATAATTGTAGCCGGTATTGAATGAAGGCGAAAAAAATGTCGATTACCCTTTAAGGTGAAACGAAGTATTGTTATTTATATGGCCAGCTGAAGACTACGTGAAGCCATAAAAACAAAACCGACATCACGTGAATACAGTGATTTAGAGATGAAGCCACGCATCAAATGCGGCCGGAGGAAAACAGGCAGGCGTTGGGCAGCCTGCTTCGCAAGAGCTTTCCGCTTCCCCGTTGCGCACTCCTCTCCGGAGCAGAGCCTCCTCCGCATCCTCCCGGCAGGAGTGCCCCAAAGAGTGCAGGGCGGTCTCCGGGGGCGTGTCCATCGGCGGCACCGCCCCCTTCCGAACCTGTCCTGGCCCGACCAATGGGAATGCGAACGTGGCCCCCCTCTGCGGAAGCCCCGACGGGGGTGCGTCCGCTGCCGGGACGGCCGGAAGTCTGCCATGGGGGCGCAGGTGAGCGCCAGGCGAGCCTCCGCGGCTCTCCGACGAGCTCCGTGGCCCAGGCGGCCCGTGCCAGCGTCCACGGCACCGGATGATCCCGACGCGCACACTGCCCCGGGCCCGGGACCTCACCTCCTCCGACTGGACACTTGAACGCACCTAAGGTGAGTCAGCTCTCTTTGCTGCTTTCCACGCGTCCACTGACAGTCGAAGAAACGTCGGGCGTGGCGAGGCATCTTATTAACGCTCCGCAGCCAATCAGATTGCGCCATTAGCCGATCAGAACCCCCAAGAACCAATCACAATGCCAGAAGGATGAGTGCAGCGTGACAGGCCCCGCGCTTCTTTAAGCTGCCAGGGAAGACATCGAGTGCTCTCTCGCAAAGTAGGGTACTCGGGAGAGACACTTGCCGCAATCTACGGACTAAGCTCGGCAAACCACATCTCTTAAGATATCTTTAAAACCTAAAGGAACAACCTGCACTATGGTATTGAGCTGAAAGTAAGCGCGTGAAACCTCATTCTCAACCTCACAGTGACAGCGCAGATTTCTTTTTTGTTTTCTTTTATCCTAGAAACGTGATTTGTACTTCGCCGAGCTATCTTTGTTTACATCGCAGCAATTGGCTCTTCCCACGTCCTTGGTTGAGAAGTAGACGCACGTGATTTTTGAGAGTGCTGTATCATCGCGGAGCGCTTTTTGGGGGTGCTTCGAAGGGCTACATTTATTGCGCGGATTGTTCATCCTGAGAGGGGAGAAGGAGGTGGCAGAAAATAATGATGCAATGCAGCTCTTTGTGCTCTGTTACGGTCTGAATCAAGCGGACACCAAAATCATAAAGTGATTTATAACGAAAAAAATAAGCACTAAACAAAGATGAAGACAGAAGGCTAGATCACAAAATACCTCTGTCTGTAAGAAGCAAGAAGTGTCAGTCTGACTTTGAGTCGCCGGCAAGTGCAGCGTCGCTGCACGGTCGCTGTCCTTGAGTTCATAACGTGCTGCATTGTAGTACGAGTTTAAACGTCCACATGCTATAATAATTGGCAATGTCGAAACCGCCATTGGTGGATTATTTATGAGCTTATTTCGGGCAAGCCCTCAGCGTGCTCCCGAACTACGGCAGTTAAAGCACTGCCCTCGACAGTGCTGAGCCCTCGAGTGTCCTCAAAACTGTGGTTTTTCAATAATATTTACCTCGAGTGTGCCAGGCGACCCAAAGTAGCTCAGATAAAATCGTCAAATTACGTTCCCTTTGCATTTGTTTTTCTTTTAGATATCGAAATTAGAAGTTTTCGGACAAAAACCTCTACAATCGCTCGAAACTTTGCTCCTAGTTCAGAAGTAGCGCAATGTATTCTGACACGACCCCGAACTGCAACATCACGTGCTTTTAAAAGCACGAAGGGGTCACGGAAGTCTACCACCGACGTACACAATAATGTTCGACTATAGAGCACGCTGCAAAATAGGAACCGAGTTTTCCGCAAAAACCACGTTCCACTTCACGAAACATGAGTGGTTGAGCTTACCCATTTTAGAACGACAATCAAAAATAATAATAATAATAATAATGATAATCTGAGGGATTTTTCTTCTTTTTTGGACGTCCAAAGGATGGCCCTTTCTAATTAGTGGTTTAGTGAAATCATTTCTTTCTGAACGATTAGGGTGGTGGAGCCTTTCCTCTTGTTCTTATGTTTCAAACATACTTTAGACCGTAGACCGTCTATCCGACGAAATGGCGGTTGGTAGAAAAAAGCTATACAGTTGATCTAAAACCCTGCTTACATGGTGTTAGTGATATATTCTCATGGAGATTGAAACACTTGTCATTAAAAGGTGCTTGGCTGCTAAGCATCAATGTTTCCCTCGTCAACATTACGGCTTGAACGATTCAACGGCGTGCCACGAATGCGTCAACCTGCAAAATCACATTCGACAAGCTATGAAAGCATTCCTCGCATCAATGACCTCAACAATAATAAAAGCTTTTTGCCATTGTTGACGACGTTCGGCTGTCGAAAACATTTTAAGGTTTCTGTCACCTTTTACTGAACCCCGAACCCAAGGGGAGCCCGAAAGGTGCAACAAACCAGACTTCGAACGTACTGTCATGTTCGTAGCTATTTTCTATACTTGAGCTTTTAAATTTAATATCAAGTTCACTGGTTTTCAGCTTATAAAAGACATAGGGTTGTGTAGCTTTTTTTTATTATTGAAAGAAAACATCAACAGACCGGACACTCAATGACGAACCATGCATTAAAGAAATGCTTCTCGTCGACGGCATAATACTTTTTTCCATCTATTTTGAGGTGGGTTTTAGAAATAATTATCCAGCGATCACTTACTCAGTGAGTATAGACGCTCCGATTTTGATCAACAAGGAGAAATATAGAATCCTGCTTCTTTCGCATTCTAGCGGGTTGAGATTGCGCGACCTCTAAGGCTGCGGAGTCTGAGCGGCCGACAGCGCTTCAAGAACTCTCTTCCCCACCCGCGGCATCCTTCGCCATTCTTATGGCGCAATCAAGTGGGTGATTGTCTTCGAAAATGTAATGAGAGTCATGTCTCCTCAATACGGACCAGTTTTAATGGATACCTCGCTATATAAACAACGTCTTTGGGGACGAACTGGGTTAATACTTGCATACCTGTCTTGTTATTGCGAACAACTAAAATTTGGACGCTTTTCTGTAAGAAAGGAGTCCATACTAACGGGACATCGCTCTGCATCTTACTGGTATTATAAATGTAATTCTAAAAAACAAAAATCATCGTATTTATGTTTCAGACGTACTGTTTGGTTATCGGCATAAATATCGTCAAAACAGCGAGTATGCCAAATAATAAAACATAGAGAAATGTAGAGACGGCGGCAGACTTACCCCGTTTCTGTTGAACCAGTTTCGTAATCGATATACGCGTTTTATCCTCTCTGACTATTTTCGTCTCGCTAGCGTTCCACTAACGAAATCGAATATTCGACTCCGTGACTTGCAATTTCGAAAAAAAATTTCGCGTCTTTCTCTTTTTTCTTATAATTTTCTTTTATAACTCATCATTGCAGCACGAACTTCTTTGACAGCCTTCATATATTACATCCCGCACTGATCACCAGTTTAATGCTGCCTTTCCTTATGGCAGCACAAATATGTTTCTCGATTCATTCCTACCCAAGACCAGCTCAGGGCGAAACCGCGTTCCCCACTCCTTCGCCACCATTGAAGACGTCACATTCTTCAAGACCGCCGTAACTGAACATTTTTCTCAAACTGAACTACGTTAATTATATATATTTTTTTGTTTTGTTTATGTTGTTGTTTGATTATTATACTTTTTATTTATGAATTTTTTGAACATCTTGTGCCCACACCCTCTGTAAGGCCCCCTGGCTTGAGGATATCGAAATAAATGAATAAATATAGATATTAATGACAGAAAGATAAAGCACTCCCAATTGTTTCAAAACCAAAAGGTTCTCCACCCACAGGAGAGCAACGCGAAGATATTCGACCCCAATCTCTTTGCTTCGAATGCTGCACACGTGACACACATGATGATGATGACTTATGTGCATTGAAGTACGTAAGTGAAAGTTATGTCAGTGCCAGGCTGCGTTTTGAAGAAATGCTTCCGCCACGGGGGAACGGTGGCTACATACCTCGAAAATTATGCTTTTATTTTCCGGTTGTAATAACGAAATTAAATACCAAACTAAGGACTATAACGTCATTTGTTCGACTTGTTTTCAATCCTTCACCCCTGTGACGACGATAGCGTGATAGTTGGAACAAATAATTAATGAAGCTTGAAAATCATCTTGAGGTGGTCTCAGATTGCGCGAATTTTGCGCGAAGCATCGCACATGACGGCAGACGTGAACTAGAATGCAGAATACCCATTTTCCGCGCCATAAACGCTACGTTAATTTTTATTCTTTATTTTTTTGCATATATTTATATAGCGTAAAGGGGACTTCAGCGGAGGTTTGCTTCCAATTTCTCATCTTGAAAGGATCGTTCACCGCCCTTCAATGCAACGGTGTAAAGAGCTACATACTGCCGCTTTCCTAAGCAGTCACTCTGAGAGTTCACCAAGCTATTCCGTAATCCTGGAATAAGTCACGCGGTATTGAAAGGTAGCTTTTTGAAAAGATTCGGGAACTGGTTCTACGGATTGCTGTCCTTTTTCTTCGCGCATATGTAATAAAAAATACAGGCCGTTTTTTTTTTGTTTTTTTTTACACTTTACAGATTAAAATACAGATTAAAAGAAAAAGCCTTGAAAGCTACACCCGTGCGGTCTATACAGGCGAGATATACGATCAGAGGCACATAATATAGGAGGCTAAAAACCACGATTATACCTCGTCTCACCCTACGATGGACTAAAGGCAAAAACTACGAACCACCAGATCCAATCCCGAGCCACTTAGAAATTGCCTTGTATTTCGATTCGATGAACGTTACTGAGTGACCCATCAATTTTACATTGAAAAGCAAGCCACGACATCAGGGTCTTTGCAGTGTCGCAGCTATAAAAATGATACAGCGCATTTTGATTAGGAGCATTATTCGTTCATCCTTAATCCATGTTAAGCATGACATAGTTTAGCGTGGAACGTGATTGGACCTGGCGGCCCGTAGCTTTGGCCTTTAGTCCATCGTAGGATGAGACGAAGTATAGACATAATTAAACAACATGTGTTGATTAACTTTTTAAATAGTGAAAATAAACAACTGGTTAAAATCAAAATCTTGATGAGCGCCATTGAAAACGATTAAATCAGTAGATACTGTATGAAAAAAATTAGGATCGCGTGGGAAGCGCAGTGACGAGCTATTCTTACCACTCGTCCAAGGGACTCAAGGCTGGCACTTCAAAACCGCGGTTTTCACGCGAGCGGTAGTGATATCATCCGCGTGATTGCACCGGTAGCCTTGCGCCTGTTACACGAGTGGTCACTTTGTCGCACCACCACGCATCCCACCAGGACAAACTCTTTTATAAAATGTACTAATTTAGCGATTTTCGAAGACGCTCATCAAGATTCAATTTGAAACCATGTTTATTTTCAGTAATTAAAAATTTAATTAACAAATTGTAGCTAATTATTCGACTTATCGTGACGATTAGCACCCTATAATAGCTCACCCTGGCCGTATAACTCACCTGCACAGAACGCATTAGTGTAGCTTTTACGACTTTCTGAAAACAAATCTAAAAGCCCCAAAAACATCCTGGCTCCTCGTTTTCTGGTTTTATATTTTTTGAAAAATTGGAGGTACAAAAATCGGGTACTTTGCTCCAGGCTGGTAATCGCGGAGAAATCTGGTTAAAAATGTATACTCTGGAATGCGGGTTTTTCAGGTTATATTTAGAAATATAGAAATATAATTAACAATAAAGAGCATTGATCGGTTTTAATATATGCACAGCTTTCCTTTTTCACAATCAACTCATTAAAATAAACAACATAGAATTGGAACGTGGTATAAGAGCTGACAGGCTTTTCCATTTTTCATAATCAATGTTGCTTACATAACCTTCTGCATCCGCAGAATCCCATGTGTGTTTGTGTGTGTGTCTACAGTAGTCCCGTGCGGTCTTTGGAGATATTTGAATTGAGCGAACGCTCCCTCAACATCACAGGGTACATTCGCAATGCACAACAATATCACTTCAGTCGGACAAAAACAAAATAGCTGCAGTTCTAGTTTGAACAAAGTTTTGAGAGTAGTTTCGCATCCTTCTCTTTTGTTTTGATTGCGCGGGTTGAAAGAAAGAGAGCAGATGGACAATGGATACTTTACAATGGACATAGAAGCGATATTTTGGGGCCTCGATCTTTGTCACTGCAGTTCACTAAATCCATTGAAATCAAGGTTCGTTTCCAAGGACTGAGCTAGCGCCGGCTTACCTACAAACTCTTCCCTTATAAATTATTTTTGTGAGCAAACTAATTTGAAAAATGGTGAAATTAAAAATTAGGAATTGGGTGAAAAATCTACTTTCACCCGACTAAAAAGAAAAAAAAAACATGTTCGGAGTGTAAATATTATGAAAGAGCGGGTTTTACCAGAAAGCAAAAATTTCTGCGTGTTAAGGCCCGTTCACAATCTTGCGACCGAGTAAGACCGAGAGAGACCAGACCGGTTTTTAAGCCTCTTGCGATCTCTCAGGACCAGCTCCGCTGCAGCGCATCCGGTCCTAAGACGTAAGAGGCTTAAAAACCGGTCTGGTCTCTCTCGGTCGTACTCGGTCGCATATATGCGAACGACGCTTAATGCACGCCCTTCGTGAAAAAAACTAAGAAAAATCAAAGTATAGCTGCATTTTTCGAGCTTTACTGCGCGTGCGATGAAATATCTTTGCCGTAACTGTCAGGGTTTGTCACTAACGCGGTAAATCATAAAAGAGGACATATTAGTGCGCAGTAAATAAAAACATTAACAAGATTATAATGCACCCTTGCTGGTGTTAGACTGGTGGCAGCTGATAACACCTGTTTTCTCTACTGACACCTAACCCCTGGTTAGCTCAGTTGGTGGAGCGCTCCACTGGAAATGGAAAGGTCCCGGGTTCGATACCCGGACCAGGCGGATTTTATCGGTCGCGCACCAGTCACGTAGCTGTGTTTGGGGATATGTGTTTGTCCTTTGTCCCCTTTGTTCCCCTTCTCCAGGGATTATTTTCGTCTTTCGACATTAACAATTGTTATTGCTTTTTTTGTGTGAATAAGAGCTTAACTTGAAAAATGTTTTCACCTGTGCCGCGTGCGTTCACCTTACTATTGGGGGAGTATGCAGACGTGTCGATGAAACGCAAACGTGATTGGATCCCTCATTAAGCTATATTAATGCATTTCGAAAAGCGAAGTGTATGGAACCGCGTCTGTATCATGTTGTCTTGTTACAAATAACGCGTATGAAAAAAACGAAAAAATGCGAGTGGGTGAAGACAAACAGAGGTACCGAAAGTAATCCGAGAAAAAGCAAGTGAAGGTATATGTTCACGTTCATCTTGGAAGAGGACTCAAATTTACTCACGGGAGTAACTTTGTTGCCTCCCAATCTTTTAAAAAATGCAACTTGACTAATTCGCAAAAAAAAAAAAATCCCACGATCAGTTTTTTTTTGTCTATTGCGGGCGAATATGTGTTATTAGTTATCAGCCGCACAATGAATAGTATGTGCTATCGTTTACTTTATTCTCAATGGTGAGACACACTAATGGTTTACACATATGGCAATGTATAAATTTGGGCGCTTCAATCACTTCCATTTTTTTTCACATTATGATGGACAGAGTGTATGAGAGTTTTACAAGAGGTCTTGCGGATGAATAGAACAATGTAGGGAAGAACTGAAACGGCATAATACAATATATCTAGCAGCTCATCTGGTCACCCCAAATGTCAATATTTGCCGACACTTGTAAGTCCATGTAGCAGAATGGAATAAGCATGCAAGATGTGCAACAAGACGTGATATGTGCCTCCCTTGCTCAGAAAACGATTCACCGTGTGCGGGCAACTTATGCCGAGCTGAGGATTCAAGCACGTGTGTAATGGCACGGGCATTGTCAGCCGTCGGCTGGCATAGTCGGGAGCAATTTTTCACTCGATAGCATGTCTACGATTGAGCACACGTAAACTTTTGCCGAGGCCCCGTCTCGCTCACTTCATATGTCGCACGCTGGATGGCATTGGGTGGAAAGTACACAATTTCTTTCTATCCCGATCACCTTTTCCAGTTAGGGTTTATCTATAGTACATATTGTCACTTCATGCTTATAATAGAACAGCTTGTTTCTTCTTGAAAGCGTGGTGAACGTTTACCTACTATTTTATGAAGAAAACAAGCATGTCATATCATGCATGAGTGGCAGTGGCGTCACAAGGGGGGGGGAGGGGGCGGACCGCCCCGGGTGCAGCGCTCAGGGGGTGTCGCGGCGGGCCATGAGAGCGGGGGGGGCGGGCCAGCGGAGGAGGAGGGGGGGAGTCGCGGCGGGTCACGCGAGAACGGGGGGGGGGAGGGGGGTCGCGGCGGGCTACCACCCTGGGTGCCGCTGACCCTCGTGACGCCACTGATGAGTTGAACAGGGCGCTCTAAACACGCCAACGAAGACGGGTTCTAGGCACCGTGGTGGTAGAACACTGCGTTACGCATGACCGCGCTCTCTGCTTCCGATTTTGGAATCAAACGACAAACACGAAATAAATTTTGAGATTCATATACCGAAGACTCTTCGCAAATCGCTTCAATTAGTTTAGCCACCAAAGAGAACTACCTTTAAAACCACAATTGCCCCAAAATCTCTAAGATATAAAAATCAGATTATATAACATACTTTATTTTATCAGCTAAGTGATCGCGATGGTTCAGCCCCCCCCCCCCCCCAATATACGCTGAGCCACATAAACACGGAGTGAAGACGTGATCTACGTAATGGCCACCCCTTCTAAAGAAAACAGTGTGACTCAAAAACAAACAACCTCGTATCAACGGGCACTAATAGGCAATAAATACTGCTCTCTATTCTGCTTATTAGGTCTTTTTCTGGCTTCGACACTTTAACAAATCCCCGCACAAAGACAAACGGGGAGTGATCATCCGCGCGATCAGCTCGCGCCTCTGCACCCGGGCAAGAGAGGAAATCTGACGGACAGTCAGTAATGTTTACGGGGGCCTCGAGGCTTAACGGCGGCACACACACAACGGAACCGACGACAGAGAGCACGAGTATCGTTTAGGGCCTCCCCGGGGGGGAACAGCCCAAACACCACGGTCCGCTCCACCTTGTGCGCTGGACCACGCAGGACGCTACGAGCCACCTCGGCTAATATGGCGCGATGAACGTGTCACGTGATGGAGCCCCTTATGTTTCCGCTGCTGGAGATCACGTGAGACAGACGCTGCATTGGATTGGTTCGGACGGCTCGTGGCGTCCTCTGCGGTTCATCGCAAGGTGAAGCGGAGTATAGTGAGTTACGAGTTAACACTCGTCGGCCGCGTGGGGAGCGGTAACTGCGGGGAGGGGGCTTCCGTCGGGTCGCCTCTGTGTGTGATGATTTCGGGGGATGGATCCCGCTTAATCCGGTCTGTGCGGAGCGAAGTCGCGGGGAAGAGCCGTTTTAAAGAGACGTATCGTTTCAGATTCATTGCATTACTTTTCCGCCCTTTTTGTTTTCTTCCCGGTCCACCCATTCGCCCGCGTTTTGCGGGAGCTTCAAGAATGCAGCTGGATCGGCGTTCAGTCGGTAGCGAGCTATCCTGGCAGAGAAGCGCGTTCATCGGGCGGGATTCAATGTCAGCGGGAGCTAGAGGAGAGTGTAGGGGTGTGTTGGTTTTATTTTCCTCGTCCGTGTATTTGATTAAAAGGTCCGTCTCTTACGTGCGTGTGTAGTGCATTTGTTTTCTGTATTCTAGTATGAAGTGAAATACGACGAGCACGTATTCAGCTAATACGGTAGCGTTGGTCGGATAATCATTAGCCTTTCAGTGGTAAAAAAAAAAAGTGTTTTTAAGGTTTAAGTTGCAACCTGACGCAGTTGTGCAAAACATCGAAATGACACCAAATATCGACTCGATCTTGCCTGGCGGCAAAACCAATTTTGCTAAACCTCCCGTGTGGCTTCAAGAGCTCAATGCATGAAATGCTACGAGGGATAAGGTCCGTGCCACATATTATTAATATTGAGAAATACGCAAAAATGTAAAGATCTTTAAATATTGCTGACTTTATTCCGAGTGTCAAAACTAAAAGAAAACAAACAAGACGTAACTATTGAAGTAGAGGTCGAAGAGTGACGCCCGGTGGTTGCCACCACGGGAACTAGAGTGTCTCCGCAAAACAAACATACTACGTGGTCCGTCCCAGCCATAAAATACGGCGAGACAAGGCTCGTTTAACCACGTTCTTTTCCCCAAAACCCAATAATTACAAGCGATGCACTCAGTCTAATCATTAGTACCCTAAATAATTTTATATACAGTTACACGCCGGCGCAGCAAACTGTGAGATGTCGCGCGGTGTTTGTGATTGCGTAATTCCACAAAGATAGCGACGTTATTCGCGAGACGTAGAAACTTCGTGTTTCAGTCACTACCTCGATCGCACTTGACGGTCATGCGACATATGAAGTAAGCAAGCCGTATCTCGACAAAATTTTGGAAAAGCTCAGTTGAGTGCATGTTATCGAGTCTAGCATTACTGACGACTATATGTGCCGGCGGCTGGCAATGCCCGTGCATGCACGCGGTGAATTCCTCACCGACCAAGGGAGACACATATCTCACGAGGTTGCACATCGGACATGCTTTATTTGTGCTAGGCGTGCTCACCAGTGTCGCCAAATACTGACATTTTGTCTCTTCGTTTATCTCATTTGCAGTTTTTGCAGCCTCGCGAATTCTTAGTAAAGAGAGTGGGATGCTCTCACCAGCGGCTCTTATATTGTGTCGTTTAGTTATTTTCTAGATTGCTTTTTATATCCACTAGCACTAAGCCTTTTGTCAATCTCTCATACTCTGGCCATCATAATATCGAGAAAATAGAAGTGATTTACAAATCATGATACACTGTCGTATGCGTGCTCAAGGCAGCGAGTGGAGTAATGCCTTTGTCTGTTGCTGGTTACACACAACTTACAACACTGTAGATCTAGAAAATGCGCAAAAAATTATTGACATTTTCTTGAAGCTAACACCATGACACGATGAGCACTTCAACTAAGCAATGGCGAAGCGACATCAAATATTTTATAGGAGGAGGTATTTTCAGAACCGTCTATGCACAAGACAATTGTGATAAGAGAAATAACAATGTAGGCTGACGAGCGTGTTGGTTGAGTTGACGAACACCGAAAGAATAAGACACAGGTGGGACGAGGGATACTTTCACTCTACTACCAACAGTACAATAAGGCCACAGTGAACACTTTCAGAATCGCACTCCGCAGTAAAAAACGAAAGAAGGTTAGGCTACATGAAAATGGGGCAAGGAATGAGGAGAGGAGATATCTTCAAAATGTAAAAGTGCATCGCACCGCTAGAGGGCTATTGGTCACCCGGTACTACACAAACGTTATGTTTTCCTGCAAAACGCGTCCAAAACAACGCTGTAAAAAAAAAAAAATGTCGATGCGCTCTTAATTACGGAAACAAATTTGTCCCATGCGAAGAAAATAAAGTTTATTCTATTGGATTAGTTCGCGGCAACCAATATATTGGGCAAACGGGAAGGTCCGTCAACCACCGACTTCGCGAACACCATATGGAATGTTCACGCGCCCCAGCTGACTCGTATCACCCTATCGTCTGTCATTCCCGTTTGCGCATCTGTTGCGTTCCACGCTTTGAGCGAACCAGCATCGTAGGAGTGTACCACAGCAAGTACGACAGAGCGATTATAGAATCATTCACCATGAACAAATGTTTCTGCTCCCTCACTCGTTTTAACTGGAGATGAGATGCGTTCTTGTCTCCGGAATTTACATAGCCGTTTGGTCATAATTTTAGGAAGTAATGAAGTTCTGACCGTGAAGCCTTTTAATCTTATACTTTTAATCTCCAAGATATCTTCTCCTTTTCTTGCTTGCCCTCTTTCCATGTTTCTTTCTTTCCTTTTTTTGCTATGGGGTGCGATTCCGAAAAGGTGTGCTGTTGCTTCACTGTATTGTTGCTAGTTGAGAGAAAGTGTACGTTGTCCGTCGTCCCACCTGCGTCTTATTTTTTCCGTGTTCCTCGGCAAACAACATTTGACTGATTAAAAGGTATGAGCCCGCGTGCCTCATACCACTTGGGGCGTTTTTATCTGGAAATCGCTCCAGTGTATCTGGTAAATAAATAATATAAATTATATTTGATTAATATATGTCTCAGTCAGTGGCTGGTACAAAGATGACTAGATTAATCATATCATCCGACGTTATACAAATATACAAATACGAATAATAACAGATAAGTATTGCTGTCGGCTTTCTTCGTGCAATATAAAAATAGTATTAGGAATTCCGCCTCGGTTTGAGATTAATCAGGGAACTTAATTATATATACTTCTTTATTTCGCAATACTACATGTCCCGTCACGAACCCAGCAGGAGTGACCTCAAAGCGCAATGTCCAACACACCATCACCTTTGAACACACACTATTCAAAATATTCATTGAAAATTAACTTAACCTTGCGCAATATGCATTTGGTGTTGGGCTATAAAGTGTCTTTTAATGCGCACTTTCATTCTATTATCATTCTTATAAACAAAATGAAGGTTGAGAAACGATGGTTGCCTTTTGGTAGGGCTCCAAACGCTTGTCATGATTAAAACGTCTATTTCAATGTAAGACCGTTTTCCGTCAAGGTGATGGGTCCAAACTTAAGTAATTGTTTCTAGCGGGATATAAAAACACTAGTCTTTACATTTTTCGGCGGGATCTCACCACTCCATCCATGATAATTGACATTTCCGATGGGCTGTCTAGGCGTCGGTACCTATTACAAAGGAATCGCGCTGCCATTTGAATTTTCTCAAGTTTGTCAATATTTTTGTTTATAGATAAACCCCAAGCTAAGCAGGCGCACTCTAGAAATGCCCTGACTTTATAAAGTCTTATATGCCGAGAGTCTTACGCCATGGAATGCCAATGGCAACTTTCGTATTAGTGACCACAAAGCTCGTTTCGCCGTCGAACAAACATTGTTTGCGTGTTCTAGTTCAAACACCTCGCACTGGTTACACCGCTATATTGAACTTCGGACGATCCCTTAATATCAGTGCCGTCAATCTTGTAAGGCAAACTCACAACAACTGTGTGTTTATTTGTAATTTTGAGCTATGTGCATTTATGTAAGTTTAATCGTTGGAACTCCTCAGACTTGGTTTTTGTACTTTGTGATTGCAGGGTTTCACCATTTCAATCGCTAACTGTATTGTTCCCCATACTTCCTTTAGAAAATAGTGCGGTTTGCACAAGTCAAAGCGTCGCCGTCAACAACCATTGAGTATTCAACTATACAGCTGGACTCTGCGAACATTACACTGAATTTTCCAAGGCCCCACCTGATTCGTACCATCCCATAGTCATGCACGCCCGTTCGTGCACAGACTGCAGTCCTCGTTTTGAAGAGACAAGGACCTAAGAACCTTGGGGGAGAGGGGGGGAATAACAAGAGACGTCGTTGGGAGAGTATAGAATCATTCGCTATGAACATTGCAAATATCATCGTTTCTAATCCCTCCCGGTTTACGAGGAAGACTGAAGTTAAATTTCTCAAATCAAAGATGAATTCGTCTACCTGACTGTGCCTTTCATCTTATCTCATCTTTTCCTCTTTCCTCTCTTCTTAGTTGCTTTTCGTTACCCCCATTTTCAAAAATAATTATTCGGCTGCTCGATTTTGGAATTCCTATATGTTGGTTGCTAGTTGAAAGATGTGTAATTCTATCAGCACGTGTGCAGTGAACACCGTTTCTTTTATATGAGGAGTGTAGTTACCACGTCACGTCACCATTGGTGCTCGCTTCGGCACGCCTACACGGCAAATTTATTTAACCTTGACCGTTTTCTTTTTTTTTTTAATGCGAAAGCACCGCTGTTTTAAATTTCGGAATCCGAACTCTCTCCCCCCCCCTCCTCAGCCTTCTTCGGCCTCGCTTCCGAGACGTGCTCCCCTACGACGGGCGCCGACGGCTCGCCTGATTTATGTGCCGAGCGGAACCCAGCGCGGCCAGATCGTACGTCCCATTCGTCCCTTTGAGCTGACAGCGCGGTAGGACCCACGCACTCCCCGGACCAATCGACCGCCTTCCTTTCGTCGCCCGAGCCCGCTCTCTACGGTGGGTACACGGGCGGCAGCGCGGTCACGTGGCGAAAGGTACAGATGTACGACTGCTCCAGCGAGCTTGTTGTACCTTTCACCGCACTGTCAGCTTGGGGTGGTGTTCACCGTGTACACAGGGGATGGCGAAGAAACCGACCTGGACGGGGAAAGATCCGTGCCACTCGACTCGGCAGCTGGGGGGACGCGTTCTCGGTTAACTCTCCTCCTCGCACTAACCCTTTCTCACTTTAATTTCATCCCCCCATTGCGTGCGTCGGGCTTGTCTCTCGCGTGAGACGTGCCTGTTCGACGACGCAAACCAGACATTTCTTCTTCTTCGATCCGAAGGTGTACGATAACAAAAAATAAGAAAAGGTAGAGTTCTTCGAGTGGATGAAGTGGGGCCCAATTAGGACGCTTCCAGGGATGACTGGTATTATATTTTAAGGCCAAATCAATTATTTTTAATGCTACATTAGCAGTTTTTTTTTATTACAGCTAACAACTGAAATTTGGGCATAGAAACATCTTCCTTTTAAAGTGCGCCTGAAAGAGCGTTTTCAGCATACCTTGGTCAGAATGGATCAAAATGGGTGTTAAGGCTGAAACTCGTGAGCGAAAAACCAACAGAAATTTTAAACACGGGGAAATATTTCCACTAATTGTATCAGCGTTCTACGCGTGGGTATTTAAGCCCAAGGAATCTCAAATCTTCTTGAAGAAACCATGATCGCAATTTGCATGGTGTAAGTAGTAAATGCCCTCCTTTCTCGAAACTAATGACACGTTTTTTTCTGTATTTTGATGTTCCGAAGATTTTCAACTGGTTTTTCGCACCTGTGTTCCAGCCTTTATGGTTCATTCGATTTGTATGTGGATCTGCAGTGGCCGGAAGTGTGACCCAATACAGCCGAGTGCGGGCGAGTGCAGCCGAAGGAGGGAAAATGCCGCATAAGCTCCCTCCACAATTCTGGGCCATAAAGCTTGCAGTCATACTGCGGCGATAGAGACCCTGACAGTCTATTCCAGCCCCATCTTAACCGGTGCCCCCGGTTCTTCCAGCATGGTGCTTTTACTACTCCTGCCTAAACGCCGCACGCACTCCCTCAAGCATTTTAAGTCGTTCCATCTGTGAAACGCTTCCAGCATATTGTCCCTGAGCGTACCTTCCGTCAGATAATTCTTGAAGCTGGAAAATTTACGACACCAGAAATTTTTATGGATGCGGCCTATTGACGAGAAAAGGTTGAAAGTCATGTAGGCTCTCTTGTCACAACAGACCAGTTCCTTTAAGTTTAGCAGACTCCTGGGTTAGCTCTGTCCAGCCAGCTTTGTCCTTCTTACACAACAAGGAATCTTGTGAATTGCTATATGTGCTTCGTTTATTAAGTGCACTAAACAACCAGCACACGTCTTACGCTTAATATCAGGATCCTATGTGGCTACAGGTGATAATTGGTAGACTACTTTCAGATAAATGTTGCGTCCGTCGCAATATCGACTCACACAGGGTCTGTAAATAATCAGAGGCACAAGATTATTTAAATCGTCTCATTGACTCTACCATGGCAGTCAATTTTACATTATTCTGAATTCTCCAGTAATTCAAGCTCATCTTATCGCACTTATTGCAGTAACGTATCGACGCTTTCAGTCCATCAAGAGCTAACCCTCATCCGCATTGTGGGTGCTCCATTGTGTGTCCATTGCGTTTGAAGAAACAACCTATGTCTTAATTACTCCATGGCTTTCCCTCCTTTCTCATTGTTTTTTTTTCTTCTGTGACACAGTAAGCTCTCTCTTCCACTTCCTCTCGTAGATTTTCTCTTCTAGTTACGGCCTGCTGCCTCGAGTGGTGTCACACCATTGGACAAAGCCACATTTTGTTTTTTATCATAAGAGTCCTATGGGCCGTTGACGATGCGCCCTAGACGGGACGCTCTCCTAGGACCTCCGCAGGTGTAAGCGGGAAGGGGACTGAAGGCCTCCGCTCTTGGTCGGCTCTGAGCTGGGCAGGTGCGCTCGTTCCCCGACCATGGAGCTAAGCCTCGTTCGCGCCGCTTAACCGCCGCCGCTCCTGGACCGGTCAGCGTCTGGGTCCGCGCCAAATATTTGCGCCCAGCCTTAAGACGGCGGTTCGGAGAGGCTGCGATGCGTCTGGGACTCACAGTCTCGACTGCTGCAGACGACGCTTGTCCAGGTAACTGGACGGGATCTCTGCCGAAGGCGAGGAGACGCGGCTGTGCTCCGTGCAAACACCCATTGTGCCCGTCTCTTTGTCGGGCCGACCCTGGTCATGTTGAAGGAATGGCGCCGTCGTATGCACTTGGGATACGTTGGGCGGACGAAGCGCGTGTCGTGGCCGCAGAGGTCATTGCTTCGTCCCTATTGTCCGGTGGGGTGCTGCATTCCTGTAGCCAGAAAAAATGGCCGCGTGAACCGTGGTTGCGAAATAGTCTATGTGCAGCGTCTCTGTAATGCTATCATTAAAAACGCTTCTTTCGACTTTCAAATCCTGCGGAGGTAGAAATGCTGAACTCGGCTTGCAGCGCGTGAAATTAAAGATTATTAAAACACAAAGAACGTGAGGTCAATCGACCTTAGGGCAATACCTATTACTGCCAATGTCCTTGGCACGTTTCAGGATTACTGCCAACGAGCGGCGGAAAAAGGCTCACCAGAGAAAAGTTAACAGGAGATAAGCCCATAGGAGAAAAGCGCACCTGCCTTTTGACGGATGCGGAGAAAAGCTCACATAGGACTCTAGGAATCGAACGTTCACTGTAGTGAAATGGATTCACTCAAGTGAAATATGCTGGCATGCCTTATGAGCATGCCGTCAGTCAATACTTCATTGGCAGAAATATTTTTATAAATAAAAGGGTCTTGCAACACGTATATAAAAAACGACGAAAATAAAAAAAATACTTGAAATAGGACGCCAATGAAATGATAACCGTGGGACAGCGTAGAGAGCTGTAGCTTGTGTAGTTTCTGGATACATTTATCTATAATGACTTCCACGTATACAGAATACTGACACCGTATTACCAAATCTTGACATTTCACCATATTTTTAAGAATCAGTGCATTCGATTGTTACCT
This sequence comes from Ixodes ricinus, assembly GCA_037355805.1. Taxonomy (NCBI): domain Eukaryota; kingdom Metazoa; phylum Arthropoda; class Arachnida; order Ixodida; family Ixodidae; genus Ixodes; species Ixodes ricinus. The sequence continues at coordinate 21,114 of JAZHYW010069712.1, forward strand.
CTACCGATCAGTAAACAATAAAGTTCATATTTCCTCCATTCCGGCTACGCCAGAATAAAATATAGCAACAATCCCGCGAAAAGGGTCGACATGGAAATGGAAGGAGGGCTGCACCAGAGTGCTTTGATATGTCTACGCTTTGTGGCGTTGTCAACATAAACAAGCGACTGGCTTTTTTCGACTTTTTTAGAATTGAAAGGGTACCATGGAAAGTACTAGCGCGGTGAAAAGTGCTAATGCGGGGCATGAACTTATGCGATGAAAGTTTGATGCTGGTCAACAGCTTCTTGAAGTAAAATCCAAAATCGAACTCGCGTTCGCGCTAACCGTGTCGCACAGGCACGTAGCCAGGATTTTGTTTCGGTGGGGGCCCGCCCATGACAAAATGCTGTATGAGGGGGAGGGGGGAGAGGAGGTCCCAGCAAAATTGAAGATTTCGGGGGGGGGGGGGGGAGGGCCCGAGCCCCATGGGCCTCCCCCTGGATACGTGCCTGGTGTCGCACAATATATATTGTCTGCGTGAGAGGCGCCTATAACCTTGGTTGCACTACTACTCTAAAATTATATCAATCACTTCACATAAAAACTGAGATCGAGGTGAGATTTTCTCGGGGTCCGTCAAAAGACTAGGGAGCTCTTCTCCGGACCCACACAAAAGTGGGTGAGCGTGTCTCCGGTGAGGTTTTTACCGGTGAGATTTTCTCCGGGATTCACTTTCAACTACCAATGCAGGCCAGGGAATCCACAAACAAACAAGGGAAATAAAAAAAATATCAACGAGACAGCAGCTGTGCAAACGAGGTGACGTTGATGTGAGTTTTAACAAAACGAGGTTGACTGACGATCTCGTCTCTACCATTGCGCATGGAGAATTTTCCTCCAATTGTCACTTATTCGTTTTGACTGTGCCAGTAAATTATTTACAAATATAAACTTTACGTGGAGACACCAATAGAGTCACACGTCATGCTTACTGTCCTTTTCCAACTTATACTTTTAGTCAACATGTTATTTGGGTATTCGAAAATTTGCGAAACAAGTTGATGAAATTTGGCAGTAATAAGACAAAGAACCATAAAACGCAATTTCTTTGTGAACAGCTCATAGATTTAGTTCTCTCGCAGCTGCTATGATGACGTCCACGTAAAAAAAAGTGTTGTGTCTATGTTTAAACAGCCGGAAATTAGCCAGCCTCAGTGGGCGTCTGGTGTCTCACCTGTAGACGAGAAATTTAGCCACTGCAGTACAACCGATAGCCTGGGGTCTTTACGTGCACCACGCAGTAGTGATACACGACCGCACGCCGGTACGATGCTCATCCAGATCGAAACGGGCAGGGTGGGGATGGAACCCAGGATCCCTGGGTTCTGCAGCGCGAGCTTTCGCTCCACGTGCTCTTAGCTGGTGTGCGCTAGCCCTCTTGCCAACCGATCCTTCTTTCTTTTATATTCGTTTATTTTAATTTAATAAATATTATACAGAACACTTTATTTTTATACAATGGTTACACATCTTTCATTTTCAAACAATCGACACGACATACAACTTAAAGCTGTGAAACATCTGCTACTTTACTCGCTGGATTGAATCCAGGCGCGTGAACATCGATGTCAACCTTTCCCAGAATTCCGTACATACACGTAACTTACATGCGGGAAAGGACACTGAAACACTTCAGTATTGTTCTACATCAATGTTTGTTCAGTCTTGATACATATTTCACGTGAATGGTTGAAGTATGAGTACCCTAGCTCCCACATACCTAAAACCGGGGTCACACTACTCATACCTTATACAAAATACAGTCTGATCAGATTCGAACGTAACTCACCACGAGAGCCGTGCTTCGAATGCCGCATGGCAACGAGTTCAAGGAGAAACTTGGCACTTGATATTCGAACCACGGATTTCGCGGTGACTGATGTTTGCCACACTGTCTTTTGTATGATATATAAGCAGTGATTCCGGCTTATGAGAAAGTCTTGCAGGATCCACTACTCGTTTGTTAACACAAATAAACAACAAAAAAACTAAATGCACATGATAATGTGCGCGTAAACCAGATAGTTTTACCAGATGTCCTCGTAAATTGGCATGGCATCTGTTCCGGATCTCAAGATCAAACAGGGTTAGAGTCACGGGTGTGAGGGTGTAGCTCTCTCAAAGGCTTTGTGTGCGGAAGTATTCGTAAAAGTAAATAATTTTGCCGAGGCGTTAGCAC
>JAZHYW010069714.1:0-20675 GCA_037355805.1 Ixodes ricinus
AACATGGGGCCGACGCCACGGGGACGTAAACCTGAACCACACGGGCGCCAATGGTGGTTTATGACGCCATCTGGCTACTGTAGATGTTTTAATCTGAAAATTAAAATACTACAAAAAACCCGGTTGAGAAACTCCCTTTGAAACTTGGACCGCTGGCATCCACCGAGACCGAGTTAAATATGATAGCAGCACCATCCTTTAATGACGACGACTTGAAACATGAAAGTTGCTTTGTATGGCTACTGATGTACTAAGTGTGCCAAGATGGTGGCTCAATCTTTTTTCTCTACTGTGGTCTCCATGAGCTTTTTAGAAAGCATGTTTTTTTTTGCATAAAACCAACAAAAAAGCTCTTTTGTGGGAATTTTTATTGGAGATTTGTACAAAATACAACAGCGTGATGTTTCCATATATCTTAGTTTACAGGGTTTTGCGGCATAATCAATATTGTTTTTATAGAGCCGTGCTCTGCTGACTTAGGTACGCGCCCTGACCTGGAGTGTCCTAACTTAGGTGGTAACTTGCGTGGTGCGTCTGCTTGGGAGACGGGTTGGCATCCCTGAAGTCCCTTTCACCCAGTGGCCTATCCAGGACTTTTTTGGGAAGGAAGGGGGGGGGGGGGGGGGGCTGAGGTGGTTGGGATGTTCATTACTTGGGGTGCAGAGAGAAGGGGGGACAAATGCATGTGTATATTATAGGGTCAGCTGGAATTCGGGGAAGGCGGAAGCCCCATAAATCTTCCCTGGCTACATCCCTACTTTCACCGTATATGTTTCGTGCACCAAAATGGTCCTAATTAAAGCCAAAATAGAAGTCACAGTGGATGACAACGTTACTAGAACTCACTCAGTCAGGAAACTGCCATAGAGCCTGCGTTGAAAAGGCCATGTTCCAAAATTTACTCAATCTTACTCCAAGGTAGGGTTTTGTATTTTCAGGTGTTTCAAAACCTACCTGGCGTCCAGCACTTTTCAATCTGTGTTGTCACGTGACACGACCCGCCTGGAGTAACTCGGATCCATTTGGGTAAGATTTGGAGACACAAAATGGCACTGATCCGTACCGAGAACCGAGCTAATGGTGATCGCAACGCCGCCATTTCTCCCGCAGCGGTTACTCTGAGAACCGCATGGCTGCTTGTATTGTTTCGGGGACCTATCGCATCTCAATAGCATTACGCCGTGACTTGTTCTGTTATTGGCCTAAATCGGTCATTTTGGCGCCTAAACACATATGGTGGAAGGGGTATGCAATCTCCAACCTTCAAGCGGACTCGCTGCAAATTACTTCCAAATGAGGACGCACCCAGCCTGAAATCACTGGCGAGACATGGTTGTATATAACACAATATTAATTGTGTTACAAAACATTGTGAACTAAAGATTCATTAAAGAACTGAGTCATTCTAGTAACGTTGGCAGAGGCTAATGCAGAATTGGCTCAGGATCGCGAAAAGTGATGTGCATCCGTGAGAAATTGACGAAGTCCCAATGATCAGCAACTCAAAGTTGATTGAAACTGCCATTAATTCTCACGTCAGCGCTACTGAAACGTAGTTGGAAACTGCCATGAGTCTGCTTTGAAAAGTGGCTCCGATCCGTACCCGGAGAACCGAACTGGCCCCTAATCGCAACGCTGCCATTTCTTCCGCAGAGTGGCCACTCCCAAACTGCATGTAGCGCAGAGAGTGAGCTGTCCGTTGTCTTGCCCAGGAGGTTGCTTTGCGTCAGAATGATGCTGAGCCTGATTGGCTTTGATTGAAAGGATGGTGGATAGACCTCGATACTAGATGCCTTGAGGTCTACCCACTATATCTCTTCAATCAGCCAATAAGAGCTCAGCTGTGTCTGACATCATTGCAACCCCTAGTGCAGCAGCAGATTTAACTTCGCGCTCTGCATTGGTTCAGGTCACGGGAGGATTTCTGGCACCATCTCGAGACGCTTATTTCGAGCGTAGCTATATAAATCATCTGTCATCGCTTGACTCGTCGCTAAAGGGCGGTGCTGTTACCGTATTTAGTTTGGTCTCTGTGGATGCGGCGTGCCCGGGATTCAAGGGTGAGTGTCCCAACTGAGTGTTTTCATAACTGACTGAAAATAATCCCTGGAGAAGGGGGACAAAGGACAAACACAAGTCTGCAAACATATCTCAGGTGACTGTGAATGACCGAGAAAGTCCGCCTGGTCCCGGTATCTAACCATGCAGGCACTTCTCCATTTCCAGTGCAGTGTTCTACCAAGTGAGCTATCCAGAGTTTTAGACGTCAGTAAGAGCAAACGGTTTTATCATCTGCCACCAGTCTCACCACCAACAAGGGTGAATGGCCTTGTTGGCTTGCTTACATCTTTGTACATTACATCTGCATTATCATGTTTTAGTAACGTTGGTTTACGTGGAGTTATCTGCATGCCATATTTTCTTTAGTTCTGAAAACCAGGTGACGTTTAGTCTCTTAAGGGGGATTCAACCGCTGTCACTCAATGGGCAAATTTCGCTACACAAACCTGAGTTTCAGGAATGCACGATAGTATTCATTCTTTTGGAGGTTACTTATGAAGACGTAATGAAGGTTGTACGGCCCTTGAATTTTTCCTTGAGAGCGCTGGAGATTTTTAATAAAATCCTGAAATATGACCGTTTTGACTGTTTTGAACGCGTTTTGAAGCATTTTTGAAAATACAATTATTTAGAAGACAAACGTGACAAAACGCTTGGCCGTACGTACAAGGGGTGCCTCTAATCTTAATTTTAAGACCATGACGAGACAGCAAAATATTGCTGTAGTTGCGTATTTGTGTAAATAAAATCACCCTGTAGATTTTATTTCTAACTTGTTAAACGAGATGGCGACACTAGTACTAAATACCTCAAACCGGAGATTTTCTTGCTGTTGCTGTTGTTGTTTTTCTCTCAAGCTCGAATTCGACCGCGATGTCTCGTTGCTCGTGGATCAGTAGCACGTGTAGTGAAAGCTCGCGCTGTAAAGCTCACCGATCGTGGATTCAATCCACCGCCTCTGTTCGTTTCAATCTGGATGAGCGTCGTACCGGTGTGCGGTCATGTATCACTATCGCGTGATACACGTTAAAGACGTCAGACAAGCAGTGGTATACTGCACTGTCTTTCATCTCACACGAAATACCAGATACCCTCAGAGCTGACTAACTTCCCGCTGTATAAATATAGACACAACAGAATTACAATTGGTGGCTCCGTTAGTCGGCCCTTTTTGAACGTTGCAAGAAAGAATAAGAAACGTGCCCATAAGTGACCGACCCGATGTTCCACAACTTTGTCGCGAAGCTTGCTCATGCCCAAGTCCAACGAGAGTGACTAATAGAAACAACCAACACCGACACGCGTCGAGGAAATGAATCACGCACGCGAATGTGTCTTTGGCAGGCTTACAATCGCTCGTGCTTACTTCAAAAGCACCGAGAGACAGCAAGCAGTCAAAGATGCCTTTGTGTGCGTGCTTCATTTGTGTTCGTGTGTATGTTTATACCGCCTGAAGTGAGTCTGCCTCAACTAGCGACTTGTCTCTGAGCTGTAGACGAGCAATATAGCCAGTGCAGTGCAACCGCTAGCCTGTGGGGTCTTTAACGTGCTCCACGGAGTAGTAATACACGACCGCACGCCGGTACGATGCTCATCCAGATCGAAACGGGCAGGGGCGGAGATTGATTGTGTCCTTTGCTTGAGGCTTATTGGTGTTGGTTATTTCTAATTGTCGCTCTATGAAACTAGGGCATAATAAACAACAGCCATATTTGTGTTTTTACCCTCTTCCACTGGGAATAATCTTTGAGCTTCTCCTTACCTGCTCATGTCATCTTATTTGGTAGCGGAAGTGGACCTCCGGAGGAAATATTCCTTCAGTGTACGGGGGTGGAAAACATAAAACAGGAGTCACATGTAACGCTCAAGCTACGAAGAATGCTTCTGGCAAGCTCAATGGACCTTTCCGAAAGTTTGGCCTCTGTTGCAAACTGTGGAATTTCTGCACAATTATAGATACAAGCGTCAGCTCTTTGTGTTTGATTGCACGTGAGCTGCAACAGTACTCGTGCAGCGGTAGCTCAAGTCAAAGGTATAAACAAGCTTGCGCTCGCTGCATTTCTGATTATCACCCAAAGGTTCAGATTCTCACGTTCCGCAATGTCGGTTGTTCCGCCATTGTGCAGTGGATCAACCGACGTTTACCTAAGTCTAATATCGTCAAAACAAATAGGACTAACGTTGTGGACGCATGTGACATCTATGTAAGTGAAACTGTAAAATACCCTTGCCAGCAAAAAAAAAAAAAAGACCATAGTTTAATTTTTTGTTAACAGCTTCTTTTTTAATTAAATAAATGCTAAAGGTGTTTACAACGTAAGTTCCTGTTTTGACAATATTAGGCTCAGGTGGACGTCGCTCATAGAGAAATGTCTTCTCTCGTTTTTATCTTTTGATCCAGTTGACGTCCTCCTCTCAAATTTTCGCGCTCTATTCCAACTGCTGGCGTCCCATTTTCAGAGTTTAATCTTCCCGCGATGCGTAAATTATCCGCACAAACCAAAAAATAAGATTTTCTAAAAAAAATCATTACTAAGTGCATGCACTGCACGCGCTCATTTCTTCTATATAAGTAATTAGAAGTAAATAATCAACATAAGATAGGAAAAATATACTTTTCCTTTCAAGCAGTTATGTGACTGTAGACGCCAGCACGTGTTGCACGTGTAACTAGTCATCAGCAGACTCCTAGCGAAAGGCCTGATAAGGCTCTGAAGGCGAGACTTTTGTTGATTCGATTTTTTTGTGTGTGCTATGTTAGCGCGCGTGGTCAAACGCTTGCATACGCTACAAGTGTGGCTCGTAAGCACCCTAAGATCGTGCAGGGTTGGACAGAGATACCCTAATATGTAGGGTGCCTCAATGTCCTTCTGCTTAGGGTGATGCACCCTTTGTAGTACCCGATGCCGACAGCACGCGCTCACGGGTAAAACACAAATAAATCGACGAAAACAAAATGTCGCCATAGCACAGTCAGCTCCAAAAACACGTGCCGGGACACGCTCTTTCACGCGCTTCTGAACAAAAAATAACAATAAAAGTGTGGGACGAAATGGCCAGGTGTCTCCACCCTAAGCAAAGCGCACATGAAGGCACCCTACTAATATGTATTTGGAAAAAAAAAATAGTTGCATGAGTTGCAAGGAAGGCTAAAATACTTATTTCGAACAACATTTATATTATGAAACATTATTTCTGATATTTTCATTCTCTGTAGACCTTGTTTGGTGGCTAGTGGATAAGAAAAACAAAAAAGAAGCATGCTTTCTATTATTTTGCACTATTGCAATATATTTTCTTAACCAACAAACAGGTGCTTACTCTGAGATGCCAATTGAATTTTGACGTTCGCGTTTTGGCGCCCGAAACAATTTTTCTTTCGTAAATTTAACACTTCCCGTTTTGCGGATTACTAAGAAAAAAACGGGCCATCAATAGGTAGAAAATACGTTTCTACCGAAGATGAGGCGTACGTTTTTTGTTTTGTTTTTCTCTTCACCTTTCTAATTTTTAGGAAAAATCAAATGAACCTCTAAATAACTTTAGTGTCTTCATAAATAACCTCGAAAGTTCACTTTGCTATTGTCTGTTAGGAACACCTCTTTCAACAGTGATCTTACTATGTCACGATCTAATGAATCGGTGCTACCGTATCTGTCTGGAAACAAATTGATTTGTGTGTATGTTTATACAGCCTATAACATAGTCTGCCTCAACGGGAGACCTGTTTCTCAGCTGTAGACGAGCAATTCAGCCAGTGCAGTACAACCGATAGCCTGGGGTCTTTAACGTGAATCACGCAGTAGTGATACACGACCGCACGCCGGTACGATGCTCATCCAGATTGAAACGGGCAGGGGTGGGGATTGAACCTAGGGTGCCTTCATGTGCGCTTTGCTTGGGGTGATGACATCTGGCCATTTTGTTTCCAATTCTTCTTTTTATTTTTTGTTCTGAAGCACGTGAAAGAGCGTGTCCCTGCACGCGCTCGAGGCGCTGACTGTGCTACGGCGACATGTTGTTTCCGGCGATATCTTTGTATTTTCTCTGTGAGCGCGTGCTGTCGGCATCGGGTACTACAAAGGGTGGCATCACCCTAAACAGAAGGCCATTGAGGCACGCTATGACCTTCGTCTCACGTCTGCTGGTGTGCTCTAGCACTCGGCCACCTAACTTTTCTGCTGCACATGGCTACCGATTCGCTTATCTGTCGCGACCACGGTCGGACCAGCCTTGACTGCGCGTTTGACTAGAAGGGCATCAATGTGCGTGCACGAGGCCGTGTCTCGAGCAGCCCTTGAAGCACTTTGGCGCAGTACTGAAATGGCAGCCTTCGAAGCGAGTAGCAGCGAGCACCGCTCTTGCACGTGTCTTGCGCGTATCGAACAATAGTCTGCGATACTTAAGCGTGAATTGACGAGAGTTTATTGCATAGGAACCAGTCTGCTTGCCAGCAGCGCCTAACTTACAAATCTACGAGGTAGCGAAGTGCAATGGACTGATTTGGTAGTTCTTCGCTGACAGGCAGACAGACGCGCATTGTCCTTTCCTGCCATACACGTCGCCATGTTGTGAGCTGAAGTACACCAAAGCAAGCATTGACGAACGCGCGTGCAAGATGCCATTTGTTTTAGGTTTTTGCTTTGGAAAAGTTACTACTGCTGAGGCCAGCACGTGCGGCGCGTGGAACACCAAGCCCTGCATTCTCCTTGATGCTTGGGTAAGACAGCAATAGGTCTATTGAACCCAGGATCCCTGGGTTACCTGGGTTATACAGCGCGACCTTTCCCTCCACGTGCTCCGAGCTGGTGTGCTCTGAGCCCACTCGGCCACCTATCTTCTTGTTTCTTTATTGCACTTGGCCACCGATTCCTCTTTATCTCTCTGGACCACGGTGGTCTGGACTAAAGCCCTTCGATGTGTTTGCGTTTGTCTTGCAAGGGGCGTCAAATGCGCCAGTGCACGAGGTCCGTGTCTCGAGCGGCCCTTGGAAGCAGCTGTTGGCGCAGTACTGAAATGAGCGGCCTAGAGCCACTAAATGAGCTGCGCTCTAAGTGGCTCTAGTTCTTCCCAGAAGTGGCGCGCGGCACGTGTCTCGAGCATTTCCACAAAAATTATTGGCGCCACTTTTCCCAGGATAGATGGGCTTTACTCCACAGATCCTGGGAGTGGTTTTTCAAAAAGTATTCTGACGAAGAGCAGGCCCATATAGGAGATAGGAAGTGCAAAACTCCCACTTTATTTCCTTTTTGCTTTCTAGCTTGAAAATAAGCTCTAAAAATAACCTCTTTTTTTTTTTTTTTTTTTGCAGAACAACGTTTGCGTGTTAATTGTGGTGGTCCAAACGGCCGCAACGCCGCACCCTGTGCTTTCGATAATTTCGAACGTGGATGGAATTTCGATTCTATTTGGAAATCAGAGCTTATTCTATGTTTTGTAAGCCACTGTAACCTACGTATGTACTGGCTCGTATCTCGCGCCGCCTGCTGGCCGCTTCCGGCAGCGGCGGACGCAGAGCGAAGAAGATCTAGCTCGAGATCGGCGGCGAACAGCCCGTGGCCCGAGCCCACCTCGAGCGCCCGACCTGCATGCGCAGCTGCGAGCATGCAAGTCGTTTGTTCCGGAAAAATTCTGCGCCATCTATGAGGAAAAGGGTACAAATAAATAGCGGTTGAATCCCCCTTATTCTTAAAACTGGTATGCTCCCAACTTGCTCCAAGACCTCGTTTTCGCTGCTCCCAGCCTGCTCCAAACTGCACTTTTTTCTGCTCCCAAGATTGCTCCAAAACTGCTTGGCCCAGTTCCATCCCTGCGTTATTAATGACCCAACCGTCAACACTCGACCCCAACTTCATGGATATTGATCGTCCACAAACAAGATGGCTGCGCTGCTGTTGAGACCACGGAAGGCAGACGAAGGCCGCAGCCTGACCGTTGCCCCTTTTTAGTTGAGTAGTGCACGTAGTGCACGATCCAGCAGGTAAAAACGATTTGATTTGAAAACAAAGATAGCAGTTAGCGTTCTGGAAAAGGTCTGAGCGTGCCGATAGCACAGCGACAGAAAAGTCGTGATGAGGAGACATTTGAACCTTTAAAAAGGTTTGTTCATGCATCGAACGGCGGTGTGCCGGTATCGGCGTAGCACATCGACGGATTCCGTCTCGGTCTCGCGTTGCTAGACGGCACTGGCACGGAACATCTGACAAGCTTAACAGCTTCCTGCGTCAACAAGCGAATCTGAACAGCGTGCATGGTGAATAAATAGATCGGTCAAGGTAACTTTCCGCATATGTGCTCGAAGCGAATCTTCGAACGTTTCAGGGATATTCACATTCGTACAAACTTCCGACCAACACCATCGTTTCTGAATTTACACTCTGCCGCTCCACGAGGCCCTAATTAATTTATCTTCGAAATAATTTCGGCTTTTGCCACGCCTATCCACGAGAAGTGCGATTCGTCGTAACCGTGCACCGTGCGGCTCTGCCGTGCGGTAGGAAGTGGCTCATACGGCTCGCTGCGGCTCGTCGATAGTTTCGGTGTGTCACATCCGTTTAGTTGGTGCTCGAAGTAGGTCAACTCAACTCCGTTCCCCCACTTTCTCTCTTCGAGGTTTGCTGGTTTGCTCCCCTTCGTTTGCTCGATTTCTTCGTCCTCACCTCTCGCCGCGTCCTCTCGCTCAACGCGAGTCAACAGTCAACGTGGTCAACGGTGCCAACCATAGAGTTATTATAATGTACGCTAGAGGTTCAACTGGCGCTAGTGTCTATGCGACTTCCGTGACGCAAATTGAAGCAGACAGCAACCAGTCTACTTTTGCGGTGCTCCTGTGCATTCCTATGGGAAAACGCGCGTGCATTTTGCCTCTTCGCCGAAAAATAACACGGAACACTTTGGTTATTTAGGTCGTACCGAATAGTATGTACCTTGATTAACACTGTGAAAGTGTAATTGCTTTAGTTAGCGCATTTTTCTTCATCAGTGAACGATGTTTAACTACGCTACATTTCAGTCCCAAACGTGTGTTCCGCAGCAGGTGTGTAAAAACAAGCGACGATTCAAAGCAAAATTACAATCGAAAGGAATATAGAGTGTGTTCAAGGCTCGCCAGCATTCCGGTGACGCTTATATATTGATAAAATGCCAGTCCTGTCACTATATGAAAATGACCCCGTCGTGCATGAGCGGATAAAAACATTCAAAACGTAGAGAATAAAGTCCGTGGGCTATGAAAGGTGTCTCTTCGTATTGTTTTCTCTGCCGGGCAGCTTTATCGGACACTTGTTCTCAAAGATTTCGAGCTTGCGGGTGATATCATGAACGTAGAAGAAGCAGCTTCGCTCAGAGCAGAAAGAATAAAGCGGCACTTATTTAAAATCGGAATAGATTACGTGGCCTTTAATTTATTTTGATCCTACATGAACGTGTAGTTACTGATCCAGTGTTACTCCGTAGTTCTTGCCGTCTTTCTTAATTTCCAGATGTTCTTCGTTCGTTTTGGCACGTATATATCCCCCACGCTGAAAAGCGCCGACGTCGTGTTCGCGCTAACAGTGTCCGACAGTGCACAAAAATACACGTACGAAGCAGTTTTAGCACCGTTTTTAATGCGACGAATTTTAAAGAAAAACACCGCAACTGACCAATTATTTCGTCGGCCTGACTGAGAAATGTTCCAAGCTACCTAGTTCGTACGAATTATTTGGGATATTTGCTCTTATGATCGAGCGCAGGGAGAAAATTCACTCACTTTTTCCCATAGAAATGCATTACCGGAAGTCAATTTTGGACTGGTTGCTGTCTGCTTCAATTTGCGTCAGCACACTAGCGCCAGTTGAACCTCTAGCGTACATTATAATAACTCTATGGTGCCAACGGGTCCAAGAGCACAAACGTCCTTGAAGAGCAACGCCGGCAACGCCGCAACGCGGTCGGTTGCGCCAGTTGCGCCGCTTGCTGCCAGCTGCTGTCGCCGTTTGCGCCGCAGCGCCCCTTCCGGAGCCCCTCCGAAGCGGTGCCGTCGTCAGTTTTCCCCTGGCTCTAATCCTAACCTGCTTTAGGTCTCTTATCTTTACAATTCTGGTTATTTTCCAATAACAGATATGGTTACTCGCTCGCAACATGCTTTCTGGTTGATCTTTGATTTAAGTACAGTATGATACCCATTGGAAAACTTGAAGCGAGTGTCACAACTCACCGCGCTCATTTGTCACCCCGTCTCGAGGTGGGTCCGATTTCGACCACTTCGAAGGCATACTTACCTGGTGCCGGGGCTACCTTGATCAGCGAGGAGGTGCCTCCAGGGAGAGGCGCGGCCATTGCACCTCGGCCGTGCTGACCCCTGCCACTATCCCAAACTGGGACAGATGGGGCATGCAATTTTTGGTAGTGGGGGACTGCGTTCGCGCTATCCCCCTCCCTGTCGAAATCCAAAAAGAGACGTGCGCACATCACGTGGGCTGTATTGGTCTTTTCATATGATGCCTCTTCATGGCGTATCGTACTTATGTCGCGAGACTAGGTTAGGGAAACAAATTCCCCGTCTGGACGCGACCTAAAAAGTGGTGAGTCTTCCTCGCTTCTGGAGCAATTTTCAGCTGAAACCTCCCCGAGGCCTGTCAATCACTCCCCGAAGCGCGCGCGCTTCGGGATCTCGGAGGCCACGACCTGTTGCACTTGATTCAACGTTACAACAGTAGTTTACAAGTGAAGGTAGCGGCAAATGCCCCTCAAAGTGTATCTATATCCCTCCGCCATTTCCGTGACCTTGCTGCGGCCAACGCACGACGAGGGTCTTGCTTTTCTGTACATATCTGCTTTATTCTTTCGACTTTGACTTAGCATTGTGGAACTACGAGAGGGAGATTAGAGTCTTCCCCCTCCGATCGAAACAAGACGACTTTCGGGGATTAGCTTCCCCTTCGATGGATACAAAGGCTGCTTTCCAGGGGCTCGGTCTCCTCCTCCTCCTCCCTCCCTCCCTCCCTCCCTCCCCGATGAATACAAAGGTCGCTTTACAAGTTCGCACCACTCTGTGGCCATCATCTATCTATCCGTTGAAGCGGAACAAGGAGCGTTTCCAGTGAACTCTTCTTTCGACTGCGGAGGGATTTCCAACCGGCGCATCACGCTTGTGGGAGGAGCTTCTCTACCTTCTTAACTTTCGACAGTTGGGAAACTGCCATAGAGCCTGCTTTAAAAGTGACCCCGATCCGTACTCGAGAAACCGAGCAAATGGCGATCGCAACGCCGCCATTTCTCCCGCAGCGTCCACTACAGGAACTGCACGGGTGCACGTCGAGTCGAGCAAGGGCGATGGCGCCATCTCGGGGCCATCTCGCAGCAGGCGTACGTAAAAGCAGTCATGTTTCAACTCGTCGCTAAAGGGTGGCGCTGTTATCGTATTTAGCTCGGTCTCTGCGGACGCCAGCGGCCCAGGTTTCATAGGTGAGTTTCCCAACAGAGGTTTTAGTAACGTTGACTTGATTGCTTCAACAAGTCCAAAGATGGCGCACCAATTCCAAGCTAGGTTTTCTTTAACAAAAGTGACGTCACTTTTGGCGCCCTTTGCCGCACCACGGTGGTGTCGACGTTTCATCCAAATCCCTTTGTCGCCCATATGTCTCCAAGTTTCTAAAGAGGAATTGCCTGCGCGGTCCAGTGTCCAATAACGCTGCTACCTTGCTGCTACTAGTCTAGGAGCTCGCAGGACCTGTATGCAGCGTTCCCCTTATGCCGTGCGTGGGAAACACCGTGTGGGGGACACTCAAGCGCTGCAGCCTCGACGTGCCTCGACAGGATGTGTACCTGCCCTACGTGCCGGGCACCGATTTGGCATGTGAAGGTGTGTATTTTTTTACCTTATTTCGCCCATTCTACGCTGTGGCATCCTCTGTATTTTCCACTCAAAGTAGTTCCGCGGCTGAGCACAGTCTCCAACGCGGTCATTTTCAAATTTCACGAGATGTCGTCCGAGGCTGGGAAGGAAACTTGAACATATAGTAGAAGAAAGGTGATGGACAAGCGTCTGAAACTCAACTATACAAATATATTTCGTACAACGCTTTTGTTAGCTCGAGTTTGGGACGCTTGCCCGTTACCTCTGTTTTCTTCTAATATATCTTCAAGTCTCATACTTCATTTCACAAGCGTCCGCTGTGTAGACAAAGCACGCCTCCGGGAGCAAGCAGTAGGTGGCTTTGAAAAGGGCCTCCTGTGCAGAGTTCTCGTGGCCAAACAAAATCAATCTGCTTAGCTAGGCTCACGCGCCTGTGCCTTTGTCTCTACCGCAGACGTTTGAGAAATAACAAACATCATGATAACAACAGGAGCGGACCGAATTTGTCGAACTTCAGATTTTGAAAAAGCTCGGCAAAAATACGGCATATGTTCAGTGTCGCGCGGGAGAACACCACAGGGCCATGGACTCGCAAATGACCGCCAGTGTGGTCGTGCGGTCACGATCGCACAGGTGCGTACTAAACCAGCGGTTACGGCGAAGTGTGGAGTAGGCAACACGGCAACTGTGTGTTTGTGAGCCCGTTATGCGTTACTATCCATCCATCCATGAGCCTTTGCGAGGTGGGACAGAAGATCAGCCAGTATCTGCGCAGTTCACTGCGCAAGTAGACAAAATAATGTGCAATATCTTGGATAACGTGATTTTCTATTTGACCTTTTCCAGTGCTTTAACCAGGTAGTTGCGACATTGACTGTATTCACTTCTTAGAGCACTCCTCACAATTATTACAACTCCTGTTTTCGGCTCACAAACAGCCTGTGCCAAAACAAAATCAATCTGGCATTTTAATTCGCGTTACTCGGGCGATTTTCGTGTATCTGAATACGCGAAAACAACAGAACTCACCATGTTTGGACGTTGCACATCTGAGATTCTCAGCTCTTCCCAGGTGTCCTAACATCGGAAACCGGCATTTTTGAAGGTCAAAAACGTGACGTTGCGGATATGGGGCGAACAGTTTCTTATGCAAAGCTGACAAGTCAAGTAACTCAAATCGAGAAACATGCATATTTAATATAATATTGTTATCTCTTCCAGTGAAGGCTCAGCAATCCTGTTGCATTCATTTTCGGGGCACTAATAGATGACTCCCAGAGAAACTAAGAGCGCAGTGTTATTGCCTTTATTTTAACAGTACACACACTCGCAGGCTTGCGCTGATGGGGCCTCAACCTCAGTTGTCACGCCACTTCCGCAAAAAGACATTGTAAAAATTGCCACTAAACACTCTGAAATGTCAGTGCAGCATGCGCGAGCCCGTAGAATATCGCCTTATTTAGTATTAACTAAAGTTGGCATTATGCATCTAAGCGCAAGAAAGACAACATAAAACCTTTTTTTTTCCAGAAAAAAATAAACACTAACGCTAAGTCTGGCAACAATTAACGAATTGTTGCTCAACACCCCATGTGTTTTACAGAAAGTGTGATCGCATGCAGGTGCTTCTAGCTTCTTGTACAGCGTACAAACAGTCGTAGATATAGTGATCGCCGTCTGGCTGCTCGAAGAGTCAGCGTTGCGTTTTCTCCGCCTCTTGTGCCCTGGCTGTATCAGCTTCACCGGAGAATGGCACATCCATTGCAATTGCCAATTGATTCGTACTACGACAGTCGCCAGGTGCCACTCACCGAAAAATTGGGGCGAGCATACAGCGTGTCGCCAAGCATGAGCAGTCCCCAATCTAAACAATGCATCACCGCATTTTTAACAGCAAAAATAAGCAGGAGTAACTTTTGCACTTATATGACCCGGCAGACTACTCCCCCGCCCTCTTGTTTTGTATATCTTAATTTCCTTCCCTCTTCTGCTTAAGAGGATATCGCAGTAGAATTTGATCTCCGATAGGAACTTTTTCACAATCCAGATGGCGCCGGGGGGGAAGCCTTTCCACACCTGGCGCTTACGCGACATAGTGCTGCTTCCGTGGGAATAAAAATAAAGAAAAAGCTCGACTTTTTGTTCCGCGTTATCAGCGGACGGCTCTGACTCCACCCAGTCCCTTCCCACCGCCCTGCGAGCTGCGTAGCCCGGCTTTGTCTTTTGTTCGTTCAAAAAGAGGATAGCGGGGAGGGTTCTGGGTCCTCCGAGTGCTCATCGCCAAGGGCGCCCTTTGTCCAATCCTTACCGGATTTGCAAGCAAAAACGCGGTTAGAGAAAGCCTCGTTTAGCGCCTGCCTACTTTGGATTCATTTGGCTCGGTTCTTCGCGTTCCGATATTTTTCGGCATTGAGCAATTTCCAAATAGCAGGTAGACTGTTGATATCGTCATTACAAAAAAACGAAATATGCCATATCGCTCACGACAAAACTGAAATATGCCATGTGTGTCGTGTCATAGTGTCGGGCGAAATAATCTGTACCACAACCCGAACGGCGCTGTGAACCAAAGAAGCGGCCCCTGCAGTGCCTACTTTCTCATTCCTGCTAAAGCAGCGCTTTGAGAAACAAAGCTACTAATCCTCTAAAAAACGTTCGACCTCCTTGGCGAAAAAAAAAAAAAGAAACGAAAATGAACTCAGTTCCTCGACACTATACTAGCAGCCATTAGAGTCCCAACGTTTTTTCTAGAGAACCGAATTTCAACGGTCACCCTGGATTCCTAAATCGGTGTGCGCCTTTCGAAAATGTGCGCGGTATCAGAACTATGGGCGTTGTACTGCCGAAACGCCAAAAAAAAATCGATAACCACAAAATTCAGGATAGTGTTGCGGCCTATATGCGTACTGATCAAAGCTGTAGTTCTATTGCCACAAAGCTATGCTTTAAAACTATCAGTAACTGCAACTTCCATAATCACATATAATCGCACTCCCCGTCAAAGTGATTAATCTGGTAATACCAATTAATTAACTTCAGCATTTCGGCGTCCGCTTCATGCAAGCATCGAACACCGCATCTGTTCTTGTTTTGTTTTGTTCGCCCGGGACAAAGCGCCGCCGACTGCAAAATCACTCAGGGCAATGAGTAAAACGCTGTTATGCACGACAGTGCAAGAGCGCCAGGTATGCGCTGCTTGATTTTTGGGTCATGTGTATATATTTTTGGCAAAATCATGGGGCCAGTTTTTTTTTTCGAAACGAGCCAATTCTATGCCGGGTTGAAACTGAGATAAAAGTCGAATGTTTGCGTATCAGTGAGTTATGTACTGCGGCCACCTCCCGTGCGTGGTCTTCAGAGAGACATATACCGGGACCATCTAAGCTTAAAAACGTAGATCTTTGATGCACCGACGGGTATAGTCCTTATTTTGAGCAGAGCATGTCACCTTATTTATGGTTTCTAGATTCAACCAATTTAGAAAAAGAAAAAAAAATCTTTTTTTGAGCAGAGTTTGAGTAGTTTCCCATATAGACATTGCACGTTCAAATACATGCGTAGGCTAAACTTTCGTGATGGCCCGAGTGCCACCAACTGGTGACAGAATGAACACGCCGTGCCGCAGCGTCACCGGTACTCCTGACAAAAGCCGCTTTTCTCACAAAGCGTAGCTATACTTCGCTGCACCTTAGGTACGAGCGAAGTCGAAGCCAAACGCGCGAGCATTCAGTCTAAAACGGTGCCCTCACTGCACGAGCCCGCGAGCTGGAAGCACGGAACGCCCACAGTCAATAGATTTTCGTATGGGCTCACTCTGCAGCTTTCTTGAATTCGCTCGCACATAAAGTCATGCACGAAGTCTATGTGCCAAAGCAACGGTAAACTTTGCAGCTCGTAGCGATGCCGTCGTTCTAGCGTCCTGCCATAGTGACTCCGACGAGATCATTTCTTCCTAGCCGTCCTGTGAAACGAATTTAGACTTGGCATGATAGGATATCTCCACGATGTTTACCTTATTCTTACAAGGTGCGCAATTGCTGCGTCACAGGTGCCACAGTGCCTATCTTTTATCTCGTGCGATCCTGACCTCCCAGGAACAAAACCAGCCGTTCTGTAGCCGTGACGTCACGGCGAGGATAGAAGGATAGAACAATCCATCCTGCTACCGATTGGACAGCCTCGCTCTTGTAGCCAATAGAGATCGACATACTGGCGCGGAAGGCTCTCCAACTTCGCTCTTCAGTCGGAGTTTAGCTTCCACAAACCTCCGCGATAGTTACATAAAGATAGGCCGACGAAACGACGAACATTTTATGCCCCTCTTGCGCTGTGGGATAACGCTACTCTCAAAGAGAATAGACCCATCTCACCAGTCAGTTTGACCACGCCATCGCTGCCGAAATGCATCGGAGGTGCACCGGAGTATTCTCAGCACGTGCCCGAACCTCGCTGGAACTCTGGTGCGCGTGAAAAGCACGAGACAGCACGAGCCGTCCTGCAGACACTGCCGCCTTCTTTCTAGAACTAAAAGTTGCGTCGGCTTCACGCACGCGCCGAACGCCTGGTGAGATCGGTCTATTATCGGGGGTCCACTGGCTGGTGGCTACGGTGGCGCCGTGCTATGGCATGGGGAGCCGAGCGAGTCTGGACCTTTCTTCGTGCTTTGTCGGCTTTCTGGGATGGCGCCCGCAAGGGGGGGGGGCGCAAAGCCGTGCCTGAGCCGTCGCCGAGCATAGCGAACAATCGGGAAAATAACCCCGAAGCAAGAAAAGCGTGATAAGCGCGTAGGTTCTGCGGACATTTAATCGAACGCCGTTTCATCGAAAAAGTGGTCATCCCGTACCGAAACGTTCAATCGAAACAAGGGCCGGTATTTCTAAACACAGCAATCGTAATAGCCGGCTGCAAGAAACGCGGCAACGAAACAAAACTGAAAAATTTGGGGCTACGTGAGTGGGGGAGGCGGTGGAACCCCGAATCCATCCGCTTGGATACACCCCATGCAGGCGCGTTCTCCAGCGTCGTGCCATCCAGGCGTCCGTCGTACGAGAGGACAATATCAGAATGCCATCAAATTGTATTGGCAGAAACTCTGGTATTTGACGATCTTCAATGAAAACGGCGTCCTGGTGCAATGTCCGTAGTGAAAGCCCTTCAGCGCAAGAGGCCGAGGTTTTAGATGCTGCCACTTTGTGAAATGACGATGGCTGGAAAACCGGCATCGGTCTTTCGTGGCCCGTTCGATCTTCTGCGGTCTCCGATATAAAGCGGTCCCAGGCGGATGCCGAAGTCACGAAATCTCGAAAAGCCACAGAAGAAAATCTCACCGCCGGACTGTCTTCGATCGCGGATGAGTGCGCTGATCGGGAATCTTTGATGATTGCGGTAGAAACTCACTCCGTGATTTTCGTCTGACGGGAAACGGCATTCTTTGGCATATGAACAATAAAAAAAAATTATTTCTCTCGTTCTTTTTTTTATTTGCTAGTAATCTTATGATTTCTGTGCTGATGGGGACCGGACAAAATTTGGGGCTCTGTGCGGTCGTCGGGTGCAATGACAAGGTCATTTCGTTACCGTTCATAGGATTTACCGCATCGTAGTGGCAATGTCTTTATAGAAAAAGACGTGTCTATCTCCTTTGTACATGTTTGTTCCCATCCTGCAGAACTGCGGACTCTTCTTCTTCATTCCTATTGGTGCCTGCAACATACGAATTTTGTATGCTATCTCCGTTTCTGTTCGGTACAGGGCCCTCAGAGAAGAGCCGCAAAAACCAAATTCAAAGCCGACCGCAATACCCCGGGTGGGTTTATCTCAGCATCTGTCAGTTTTGCAGACCCGCTTTTTGGTGAGCTTGCTTTTCCGCAAGCCTCGCTGTGCCGCAGTGTTGTTCTCCGGCGGAGAAAAGCTCACCGGAAATCCGGCAGATGCGGAGAAGAGTCACTCAGACCTTGGACAGATGCGGAGAAAAGCTCACATACTTACAAATCCGTTTTAACATTATTTCTTCTTAGCTCTCGATATATTATCGAACTCTGTTCTATCAAGGTCGATTTAAATGAACACTCATGTAATTGAACCCACTTCATCGAAGCCGTTTCGTATGAACGTGGCCCTTTTATCGAACATGGTTTCTGGCCAGATCGTTTCTCGTTTTTGCAAAGCCAGTGTTTTTCTCTTGCATCCAAACGATAAAAGTTTCCGCCACGAATGACAAAGGATGAGGCGGTGAATAAGTGAAGAAACTAAACGTTATGATGGGGGCAAACAAAAATAGAAGGCGATGGCTGCAGCATGGCGTCGAGGTCGGCGAAACAGCGGTGATCGCGACCGACCTCCGGCTCTCCACGCGGAGTTCCTTATTAGACGAGTGGGCTTCAACAATCGGTGTAGACGGTGTCGGCGCGTGGAACATTTTTAATCTCGAACAAGCTACTAGGTCTCGAATTTACCTGAAACGCGACATTACAGAAACAATAAAAAGGTGTATCTGCGGCCAGGCAAACGAATGCTCGGCTAATCAGCGCCGAAGATAGCGGTAATCCGTTAGGCCACGGGCGCACCGCCTACTTGGCTAGCTGCGTGCGCGGCAACATTATGTTCCGTTTTTCTTTTGCTTTTGTAGTAAGCAATGACCTATTTCGGTTATGTGGCCTATGACGAACTTGATACTTTTTGGGAGGTCAGGAATTGTCGGGCGCGAGACGGAGGTCACATTTTTGTTGCTTTTCATAGCATCTCACCAATGAGTGCAACGTTTTGTCTCCATGCAAAAGTTAACAATAAAAAAAGCGTTCCCCACTTTTTTAGTTGCTCGCATTTTTGCGTAAGAACTGTGGATTCGTCCGCCTCTTCCCCATTCTTCTTAGAAAGGAAGCCACTTCTTCTTGGGACTGAACAAGAACGCTTGGTTTCAAATATACGAGCACGCAAAAAGCGCAGCATGAGCGCTGTGCAAAGGTGCGGACGTGAGTTTTAAATATAAACAACTGGGTAGTGCGAACAATTATAAAATATTTCGTAAAATTAGCTTTTTCTCCGAATTTGTCGGTTTTGCAGCCAGCACTTTCACTGGTAAGCTTCTTCTCCAGAGAGCTTTTTCCGCCGCCCGTCTCTCCGGTGAGATTTCCATGTGTCCGCCGCTCCAACAGTAATAGCCGACCGACAGCCTACCGCAGCCAAGACAGTGCAATCGACGAACACCATAATACTGAGCCAGGAGTGTGTTGGTTCGAGTCAGTATCAAAGAATCTTCAGCGCGACTCTTCACAACTTCCAAATAGCAACGTCACGCCATCACTACCAAAATGCTTGTTGTGTTTTTAGCTTCACTGACGAAATTTTTCGTCAACGTTTGCCTTTGTTTTGGCAGGAAATCGGCCTCCACCAGTTGATATGCAAAGCGAATACCAGAATGCTGTTGACACACCGACGACCTCGTTGCTGTTTTTTCCGCATTTAAAATAAGTAAACATTTTAAATGCATCTCTGCAGAATATTTGAACCGCCAGATCAAATCACCTATCCTACTTCGAACAGAAAGAAGTGGTAAGACAATATCTTCTCTTTTGACGCTTCGGTAGCTTTGTCTGCCTGCATTTGCTAATCCTCAGGCCCTTCACGCAAGGACCGCTTGAAGGGGTAAAATCTTTCACTCCCATTTTCGTGACCGCAAACGCCAACAAAGAATGGGAAGATCCTCCAATGACGCGCCTGGCGATTGAAAACTCAATGACTCACACCCACCCGCAAAATATCTAGCTGCCAAACAAAAAATAAAAAACAAGAAACCTTTTACTCGCATTTGTGCGACCCTCATATATCACACAAAGAACGGAACATCCTCCCAAGGACGCGCTCGGGCGATGGGCAACCTCATTACTCACTATCGCGATAACCCGCAAAGTATCTCTCGCCCCCCCTCCCCCCCCAAACCCAAACAAAACGAAAAGCAAAAAGGAAGCAAAAAAAAATCTGCTAGTTTTGAGGGGGCACATTTCTCCGCAAAATCCCGGACCGATCAAACCGACGACCTTGAAGATGCAAGACAGTCCGGGGCGCGCAACAACACACTGCGCAATTTCAAGAGCAGGTTTTGCGGTAACACTCGCAGATGGCGCCACCCGACGGCAGGATTTTTTGAGCGTTTTGACAGGCTACAAACTTAGTTAAGGCACTCATCACAATGAGAATTTCGGAAAAAAAGATCTTATAAGAGATATATTCTAGAAGTCTTGGTCTTGAATATTGTGGAGCCCAAATGTAATGACGGCCCTGGTTTATTTTTTAAATGTTTATGAAGAACGAACGGAACCTGAAAGGCATTTTCAAGCATCTCTTAGTTCCCGCAAAAAATTTTGGGCTTAAAATTTCGTGAAATGTGAAGCGCCACAATATGACTCAGTTTTTTATTATCTTTTCTACTGCAACCATTCCCAAGTCAATCCCGTCCGGTGGTTCTGGAGAAAAATAACTAAAAAGTTGCCATTGAAATTGCATAGGGCTTGGTAGCTGCGACATCCTCTTAAGAGGCATCTCTAAACCTCATTTTGGAAAATCGAGACGACGGATGAAAAGGGGACAACACACAAACGTCTTCCTTTTCATCCGTCGTCTCCGGTTTTCAAAAATGTGCAACATCAACCAGCGCCTGCCTACTTACTTTATCTTCAACTGTAAACCTTTTGGTATGGGCGTAATGCCTAATCACTAGTGACGCAACTCTCCAGAGTTAAATAAACAAACAAACAAACAAACAAGCCGACCTGTGGAA
>JAZHYW010069715.1:0-10306 GCA_037355805.1 Ixodes ricinus
TAGTAGTCGCGATCGGATAGCACAACTTGTTTGGCTATTACCGGAAATCATCACATCAGTATTTGTGCAAGCCCCATAGCGCATACGGTCGGGTGTTTCAACCAAACTATGCACTTTCAAGGCTATAGTTTAGTACTATGTACAATAAATGGCTCGAAAGACAAACAAGAACAAAAAACATGGAAGACGGGACATCGCACACCCACAAGTGGCGTTTGAATGCAATTCATTGATTTACATTTATTCCGGCCATGAAGAGATAGAGTGCCTTAGGAGGTGTGCTCGTACATGAAGCGAAATACAAAAACAAATTATTAGCGTCCAATAATTTGTAATATGCTCTTCTTACACTCTAGAAAATAACCAGTGAAGTTGTCCACGTCAGAAGTATCCAACCTGCATCCGTGTGAATGGTGGGCCAGGTTCTAGGTAAGAATGGTTAAAAAGGTCGGCAATATATCTTGTTGTCGGGGGACATGAAATTAAATTTGGCATTGTAACAGAGAAGAATCAAAAAACGAATTCGAGCTAAAGAAACACCATATCGCGAACTAGGCCAGTATATCGCAGCACCCTCGCACAATAAGGGCGGGAATCCCATCTTCCACACAAGACTTTTTCGGGGTAAGATTTTTATGACTGAGACTACATCATAAGATGCCAACTCAAAATATAGACACAGGGTTGAATGTATAACAACGTGGGGCAATACCAGTTGATACTTGTACACTGCGATTAACCATGGAGCAAAAGTATTTAGCAATAAAGATTGGAGACAAACTGTCAGTGACGAAGCAAATCGGGGTCTTCAATGTGACGACCTCCGGTCTATTGGATGGCCTAGTGTACCTAACATATTCCTAAAGTCGGTCTGGACAGCGCGTTTCGACTGCAATTAAACGGAAGGACAAGATTTATTAAACTGAGCAGATAATTGAACAGCCTGGTCATTCACTGCAATGTATACCTCTTGAGGTAGTTCCCATGGTGGCCATCGCGGCTGTGGTTTATAAAATGTTCGGTCATTGTTGTTGTTTTTCCTTGTGATTGCACAATAGAATTTAGGAGATATCTCTACGTGTGAAGCGAATTATCTTGGTTTAGATTTGCTACGATAAGGTTTAAGGTTGGCGTGCACTGCATCTGCAACAATTGGCACTTCAGTTCCTTCAACCGGAACGACTTCGACCGGCTGAAACCACCTCACCGCCTCCATGGCTTCGATCACCGACACCAGACTTGTTCAAAACTTCAATTGCTAATCATTGTGTGTAATTTTTTGCAACGTGCTTGATTTTGTTGTTATCGTTTTAATATACTCCTTTCTTTAATGTTCAGCCTTGAGAGTAAGTACAAACATGAACGAAATCAAAATGACGCGCTGGATTTCTTGCGATGCCGAAGTCGTTGATACCAGCCCCTCTTAATTATCTTTATCCGTCAAAATGAAGAGCAAAATCACGTTTGTCTTCGTTGTGAATATGGATGCCTCAAGTGAGTGGTGACACTTACTGTCCATCCACCGCCATCGGTCGTCCATGTCACAATTCACACTGAAATTTAGTGTCAGGATTGATATGATAGGCATCGGTCCTTGTCCTCTCCCTTTCTTCTTAACTGGGCACAGCTTACATTTCGGTTGCCAGCTGTAAGCAAAGAAGCGCGAAAAAAACTTTGCTTACCAATGTTGCAAAAACAAAAAAAGGACTCTCCCTAAACTTGACGGTGGAACGGCCAGTAATGCGCCACGGTGATTGCTAAAGTCACAAATATTGTCAAAGATACAAGCGTAAAAGGCACAAAATAAATTTGTCTGCACTTACAAGGCTAAAACTAAAAGCGCGCCATATAATTCGTTTCTGCTTAGAGAGACTCTCACGACCCCAACAATATCTTCAGATCGTCTCGAAACGCCTCAATAGAGCGTGGTATAATCGTTAAAAAATTTACATTTCAGAAAACGTTTACTAGGTTGAGAAACTACTCTGTTAGTATCCCCGTACTCCTCCTCCAAACCGGTACAACAATAAACGGCTACTTTTCTTTCTTTTTTTTATGACGTGGTTGAGCGAAGGGTTTCTTAAGAAGTTTAGGGACGTTGCAGACGCAGTATACCGCTGACTTCGAAATATACAAAAAGCGAAGAGCCCTGTAGTTGCTAATAACGAAGCATCGACCATCCTCTTGATTTTTCCCTTGAACACGATGATGCTCAGTGGCTGTGCTGAGCTACGCTATTAGATGAAACTTCGGTTGACAAGCTTCCTAGAACGCCTGGCGCCTTTTCGTGGCGTGTCCGCTCGGAATCGCCAAATAAGCTATCGGCCCGCCATATGGACAGAAGTGACAGAAACGGTGTAACGTTGCTTGCACATTGTGTGCGGTTTAATGTTACTCTACCGCGGTGCTTATTCTGTACTTGAAATTTTGCGTAAAAAGAGACGTTGATCAAAACGGTCCTTGTCCGTCGTACAGGTGGAAGTGGCATCGCTAGGAACGGTATCCGATCGTCATGCGTGAAGGAAAAAGAGAACAACCGTTTTCGAGCGACGCTCTCTTGAGGAGTTTGTCGACTCATATATCTAAGAACGTCTGTGCTGATGACGTTGAGACGAATAACGATAATGGGAAAATCGGCCTAAAGCTCGACGTAACTTTCTTTTATGATGTGAGCTAATCATTAGGAGTTTCTGGAGGAGCATTTGTTCTAGAGATAAAGAAAGCTTGGGCTATCCTACGCGTCACTTTCAAAAGTCTGCAACATAGTCATTTTCCCTTTTACCTTAATAAGAAAATTTTTTAGACCTACTAAGCAGAACACCTCCAAAAAAAGTTACTGCAAAAAACTTCGTCTGTACGCGGAGAAAGGTCCTAGTGGCCATACGCACAGCAAAGTAGGCGCTGATTTATCGGTTAGCAGATGCTAGCGCTCGTGATTGCCGTGGTCGATGGATGTCATCGACGGCAATGAAGACACTTTCTGTCTGAAGTCACTGAAAAATGCAAGGAGCGTACTATTTCGCAACTCGGTCATAGATTCAAGGTGAAATTTTATATAAGGCGTCTTGAAAATATGTTCTTATCTGCAAATACGCAGTTATCGAGCTTAAAGATGTAAGGCGATCCCTAGAAATACTTTTCAGTCGTTTGGCACAATAAGAATATCAATTCTGCGTTGGCAGTTGGCCTTTAACTAATTTTCGGTTCAAAAGATCAAAGATCGAGTGAATAAAATGTTCAATGTCCTGACGATTCACTACGTAACTACGGCTGCTTTATCACTGCCGCTTCGCTACGGCCTGTCACTTTACCAGGAGGTTCGCAGAAACAGAGACCTAAGTGGCGCAAAGTTGCGCACTCGGCGAGAAAGTGAACGATATCTCTGACCGCCATGATTGGCCAGCGCCAAGGAAAAGTACGGCACTGGCCAATCGCGGCGGTCAGAGATCTCACCGACCTTCTCGCCGAGTGTCCAACTTAAAGCCCCAGCTGAGTATCCTGAGCTTGTTACTGGAGGCGTGAAACAGCGGACACGAGTAATGCTTTTTCGTTGGTCGGGCTTCGCGCCGCTCCCGCTCGTTCGGCCCCAGCCACTGTGACCGCTTATTCAGCGCCACCCGTCTCAATAACACACCCTTTGATCACGTTGGGCATCTTCGTTTCCCCGGGAAAAAGGAGGCACCCTACATGCCGTCTCCAGCAGAGCAGAAACCAGAACCGAGTATCCGTGGTCTAACAGAACCACTGATAAAGGCTAGCGAGGAGACACACATACCGATCCGTCATTCTTTTGCTCAGGTTTTGGTCTGGCTGTCACTTAAAACAAATACATTATGGGTGGACAAAGCTCATGTCACGAGCTCATTCGCTTTATAAAGAAGTCAAAGTTACATTGGATATAAAATAAAAATATCGAGTATAAAATATATCCTAAGAGGATAGCGGGAATTTTATGTCTAGGCAAACTGGGCAACACTGTTGAGGCGAACAAGTGATCGTCGTTTTTCTCTTCAGTTTCTTTTAAAATCAAAATTCTGTCATCGAAACGAGAAGGATGCTGGAATGTGCTCAATTCAGGATCATAATATAACTGGTAGCCTTTGGAGCTTTTCGAAATAAAACTTTAAAAAATGTTCGATATGACGTTGGTGATATCAGTGTCGCCCAGTGTGCATACCACCAGATGCTGTCGCTACAACCAATCATAGAGCTCTCATTAAACATTTTTCGTTCCACGTGTGAATTCGATGAAAAAAGTAGTCTTACGTTTGTTCAAGTTGCAGGGGTCAAATATCCCGTAGGTTTTTGTAAATCCGCTTCTTGCAGTTATTTCTGGAAAGCGATGAAAGCTGCTTTCTAACAAGACGTCCCCGGCTACAACCGGTATGAAAACAATCGCTAAAAACATGCTGAATTTGTTTTGTTTTGGTTCAGAGGTTTTTATAAGTCCTAAACAACACTCTTAGCCCGGTTTGTCCCGTCTTATATAGCATGAGGATTTCGCAAGGATACATCAGATGATAACGTACAACATCGTAACAAGAACAAGAAAATACAGCTTGAAGAATAACTGTTCAATGGTGTACTCTGTGTTAAGACACAATGGAACGTTTGAGCAGAACACTAACGTAGTCTACGGTAGAGAAGGCAGCGCTCCGCGTGCGCGCCAGCTGTGATCTTGAAATATATTTTTAGACCTTCCCAGCGCATATCAGCGTCTGATATGCCCCACTACAGAGATACAGCACATGATCAGAAGGAGTTCCACAGCCCAGCAGACTCAGATGAAAGCTCTGAAGGCAATTTTTGGAAAGGTCTATAGACGCTTTGCACACGCGCCAGATTACAACCGCCATGGCTGACCTTCTCTTGTCCTACAGCACATACCAAGCCACTGAAGCGGGCTTTGACCAGCCTCAAACAAAGGCCAATGCTGGGGAGAAGAACACGGTCGGGTCTAAAATAGCAACAACGTCTCCTGCTCTGCTAATGACATTTTCAGGAGTAGCTAGGTGACGAAACAAATAAAAACTTAGTAAAGTGAAACGTTCAATGGGACGAACTTGTGCCCAAAACAAAAAGGAAACAGAAGATAACAACAAGCGTCGCGGGCGTCGAAGTCGGCGTAACAGCAGGATCGAACGCTGGGGCGGGACTGACTGCAGGTCGCCACGCGGAGCCCTCATGTGCACGCGTTGGCTTCTGGAACAATGGACCTAGAATTCTAGGTTCGGCGACTAGAACATTCGTACCTCGAATAAGCAACCGAGTTCTCGAATGTACCAGAACATTAAACTGGAAGAATAAATAAAAGACGCGTCGCTCCCGGGAATCGAACCCTGGCTGTTCGCCAGGAGTTCGATTCAAGATTCGATTCAAGATTCGATTCGAGACAAGCACGGTAACCGTTAGGCCGCGGCCTAACGGTTATCGTGCAAAGTAGCGTGAAACTAGGTATCACTCCATAATTTATGAAAAATCGGCTTTTTTTTGTGAAACACCCAACAATATTGTTTCCTTAATTTTGCCCGGCTTTCGACTTGCAATGTGGTAGGGCTTGTGCAGTTTTGTTTAATCTAAACATTTTTTTAAAACACAATTTTTTTGAAAATGTTTAAATATTCGTTGTTTTATTAAAAAAATATCTAATTGCCCCGGGGACTTAATAGAACTTTTTACCGGCTGCCCTGCCGGTATATCATCTATAAAAAAATGTTTACACCGCTCATTTAAATATATCGCGGGAAAACAAAATCCTGAAGTTGCCAAAAAGTGCGTTTTGACACATAAACAGCCGTTTATTCCACCCCGAGGTGGTCCAAGTAAAAATACAAAGTATGGTGGGATTGGATGGACAACCGATTGTCTTTTGATTCTGAAACGTTTATTCAGAGTAAGTTTTGTTTAAAGCGAGAAAACAATTTTTTGAAGTTGAACTCTCGCACCACAACCCGGCGTCGCTTCTTAACTCCTCTTCGCCGCACAGCACGCCACCGACGACGATAGCTGACACGATTAGGTCCAAAGAAAGTACGGA
This sequence comes from Ixodes ricinus, assembly GCA_037355805.1. Classification (NCBI taxonomy): domain Eukaryota; kingdom Metazoa; phylum Arthropoda; class Arachnida; order Ixodida; family Ixodidae; genus Ixodes; species Ixodes ricinus. The sequence goes on from JAZHYW010069715.1 coordinate 6,038, forward strand.
GTTTTCTGCCGCTTCCCCTTGTCCGTCTTTTCAGCTGCAAGGGAAGAAACGGCAGGCGTCGTGTTGATAATCGGAGGTGCCGCCAGTGCGTAGCCATAGCAGACCCGTCGTGCCCTTTGTAACCGAGGGCGTCTCCTCACACTCCGAAACGCGATGCCTAATGACGGGCGGCACAGGGCGGCGAAGAGGCGTTAAGAAGCGACGCCGGGTTGTGGTGCGATGTTCAACTTCAAAATTGTTTTCGCTCTTTTAAACAAAAATTACTTTGATTAAACTTTCAGAATCAAAAGACAATCGATTGGTCTTCAAACCCACCATATTTTGTACTTTTGCTTGGACCACCTCAGGGTGAAATAAACGGCTGTTTATGCGTCAAAACGCACTTTTGGCAACTTCAGGATCTGATTGTGCGAGTTTTAACAGCTTTAAACGTTTTTTTATAGAATATATACCTGCAGGGCAGCCGGTAAAAAGTTATATTAAGTCCCAGGAGCAATTAGATATTGTTTATTAAAATAACAAAGATGCTAAAGTTTTTCAAAAACAATTGTGTTTAAAAAAAATGTTTAAATTAAACAAAACTGCGCAAGCCCAATCACATTGCAAGTCGAAAGCCGTGCAGATTTAAGAAAAAAGTATTGTTGGGTGTTTCATAAAAAAGCTGATTTTTCAAAACTATAGAGTGATACCTAGTTTCACGCTATTTTTAAAAATTAAAACCGCGCTCACGCCATCAAAAAATGTTTCGTCAAAAATATTTTAGGGCATGGCTACGAACAATGCGGCAAAAGGCCATGAATTTTTTTTAGAAATCGAAGGTGGTCGAGCGCAACGTCTGGGACGTTTGACATGGAATGACCCTATACGCATATATTTTCAGTATACACTCAGAATTTCGCATTGCACCGCAAGAGCAACTGTTACTCGAAATCGAGGCCAGAAAGGTTTCCACACTTGAACGACAAACTGTATTTCTTGCCTTACTGGAAAGTCGCTTTGCTGGCGCACATGAGGACGGGGTTTTATTGTGGATAATAAACATCATGTTTCATCTTCGAGATACGTCTCAAAGACCGTATGCTCATTTCGGCGTCTCGCTGGCTTCCAAACCATCTTCTTCTAGGAAAGACTGCATCGCACTGGTGTCGGACCAGCTGCCACTTTTGCTGCTCCGGTTGCTCGTCCCCGAGCCACGCCAACTTGAAGCGTGGGTGTGTCGCTGCAGCAATCACGTAGTCGGCGTCCTCCAAGTGCTATGAGAGCCTGGAACAATAGCATGGGTGTGAATGCTCGTGGAGCGTATGGGCTTGTTCGAGAAAGATTACTCACGCTTGTTGCTCAAGACCACCTACAATATAGTGAACAATGTTTAGTCGAGTCTGCACATGCTATACCGTGCACGTTGATTGCACGCAGTTCATGTCAAACTCCGAACATCTCATTAACGCTCCGTAGCCTTTTGGATTGCGACATTAGTCCGACAAGAGCGTCGAAAAATAATTCCAAAGCAGGAAGCGTGAACATAATAAGCAATACCCAGTGTTTTTTAAGCTCTCGGTAACAATAATCTCGAAGGCAATGGATTATTTTAAGAACGCGAAGGGCGCAGCGATAGTGAGTAAGCATTCAGTGTTTCTGCGCACTTCGGGTGCTTTAATCGAACCGTTATTTGGGTCTTTGTCATTCCTCTGAACGCGTTTCTGAGATCGTATAGGGGCTGGAACTTTACTTGCTGTACGAAAACCTAAATGCGGATATATTTTTAAAACGTGGTGGCACCGACAAATTCCAGCGTTCTTTATTAAATAGTCTGACTGTTATCAACGTGCTTTTCGGGACTCCACCTTTAAGATCAATAAGGAGTGGCCTGCAATGCAACGATTATCGAGGGCTGTGAGGAGAGCGTTGAAGCGACTACAACGTCTTTAAAAGAGTGCGCATGTACGTGTATATCTATCCCTGTAGGATATCGAGAGACTGCGCGACGGGCTGTACAAGATGTAGAAAAAAGTCCAAATTAAGACAAACTACCTTATTACAATTTTTGCGATTATGTATGGGACCGTAACCCTAATAAAAAATGGCACTCAAACTGAACATACCGATATGTACTCTTGGAGAAATATGAGGTCATCTCTGAGGATCCGTAAAATATTCTACTTGTCCAATAGCTTGTTGATGTTGTTTGCTTTGCTGACGGATCTGGTCCAGAGCTTCGCACAAGGAATTCCATCCTTGTTGGACAAGGCAGCAGCAAAACACGTCACAGGTGCCGCTTTACAACCTCCGATGCAATGGAGGAATGCTATTGCTCTGCACCAAAGGGCTTTGCAAACGGTTTAGCGCTCTCGGTAAAAATATGCTTGTACGGCGAATTCGTCCAAAGCTTGTTCCGTGTCGGCTGTCGCCACCTTAGTTCAGCGTGTGGACAGCGCAACGCTCGTGCCTTGGTAGGCGCACCTCGTCCTCATCGGCGGGTGTGTCCAAATTCAAAGGCGTTTGAAGAGACCTGGTAAAGGTCCACCATATCGTGGTCTTTCTTTTCTTCGTTGGTCTCTTGGTGTCCACACATTCTGTAAATAGCAAGAGCAACCGGGAGTCTAAATCATTGCCCCACATAAACACAAAGAAAGATATGTGTTATATGCCTGAGAACCTTTGAGATGTTAGGTGAATCGTCTGTCACAGTTGCGGTGACCTTATCCTGTATCTTGAATCTCTGAAAACACCGTGAAGTGCGCTGATGAGGACGTCGTATGTGTGGTGCCCGGTAATGCACATGCACGCGAAAACAGCGCATTTTTGTCCCGTTGTGTTGGCCCAATCATTGTGCAGTGACGCCGAGAAGACTCCTAAAATAAATACATTTGAGTTCAATATCTTCAACAAAACATTGCCTACATAAGTACAGCTTCCCAGATTTAAAGAACATAATATAGATCTAGAGGCTATAACACAACGACATATAGACGGAAAGACGTCCAGCAGTCTGCTTTTCAGCAGACGATGGCCTATGTCTTGGAGTGGGCACGAAGTCTGTTTTTCATATGTTGGTAGATGTTGTTCACTCGGTCCGGGACTGTCTTGCGCAACATCACGTTTGCTCCTGTTTGATACGTCTTCACTAGGTCACCGCTTTTTTGTACTCCACGGGAGAAAAGCTTTAAAACGATCCTATAAGAAGCTTGGTCATAGCTGTGTCCATTTTCTCCTGCGAAATGGCGGCGACCCGTTTTCCCTCGTAGTGGTGCAGTCTCTTCTAGTTAGCGGTATTCAAAGAGCCTGCCGGGTGAGCATTCAGTAGGTCGTTTATATCTCCGATCGTCATATTCTCTTTAATTTTGGCGGATGTTTCTTCTGAAGTATAAGAAAGTGATTGGTATTACTTACATGAATGATCAATTCAGCACTGTATGTTACATAACAATTAACGATTCTCCTCATCATGTCATACATTAGGCCAGATATTGTATATACTTCGCATAAGTATGTTTACGTTCTTAAAAAATTGTGCATAAGTGCAAGTGATTAATTACAAAAAATAAAATCGCTTAATTTAAGCTCATTTTACTGTTAACATTCAGCAATTACTGAAGCGTTTACTTTCCGGAATAATACCTTTGGTGTATTGCGCCGAGCTGAGAAGAGGACGAGACGAGTGCGCACGGGGACGACGGAGCGCCGATACCTGACTGGCATGAATAGTGGCTACACGAGACCTAAAGGCTATACGCACGACGTCGTGCACTTCGGGCGGAAATGGCTATACGCACTCCGCCGAGAACTCATGCCCGTCGGGCCACTTTTTTCGAACGGCGCGTGTATCACTGGGGAGCGTGTTAACCCAGCCCCCGCCTGCGTTCACGCCGCTTCGCGGCGACAGTATCGGCTGCTAATTACAAAACGTAAACAGTACACGCCGCTTCGCGGCGTCCGGCCGGCAACCCAAGCCCCGCTGTCCCCGATCGCACCTCCGGAAAGGGAGTCCCATTTAGTTCTGCGAAGTTTCGTCGACAACATCATCGCAAAAAAGAAATGTCGTAAACATCGCATTATGCCTCGACAAAACAAAATGTTCAGAAAAAAAAAAGGAAAAAAAAGTACCCCCACCGGGGATCGAACCCGCGTCCACTTGCATACAAAGCAGACGCCTTAACCCCTACGCTACGCCATTGCTGAGAAAACTCGTTGTGACCAGTCGTTTTATACGAGGTTAGCGGAGTGCGTATAGCAACTTCCGCCCGAAGTGCACGACGTCGTGCGTATAGC
>JAZHYW010069717.1:0-30946 GCA_037355805.1 Ixodes ricinus
CCAACTCTAACAATATCTGAAGCTCAGCCCAAGCTTTTGCTTTCCAAACCCTAGCGCAGTAACTCGTCAATGCATCCGCGGACCCTTGGGGTCCGCGAAGGCATTCTAGGGGTCCGTGAAGCTCTGCTTCATATATCAAGCCCAGCAATAAACGCTTTTTTTTTTTAAATTGAGAAGAAAAGTTTTAATTTTTGGGTGAGTTTTCTAGTGTGTTTGCCAATCAGAGAGGCCTACTTCACACAGCCCCTAGTTATATCCATTTACTAAATCATTATCATATTTATCATCGAAGCACCAAAACATTTTTTGCGTTATTGCTGAACTGCACCCGAAAGATGTTTCCAAGATCAGAAATATTGAACTGACTAAATGCGACTGATTAATATGACGTTCCATAGAACTACACGTGTGTACGGGAAGTAATGCCTAAAAAAAAGATTTTAGTGACCTCACAAGGACAGCCGAACGTTGGCAGTCGCTGTAAGTCTCACACGAGCGTCGTTCTCAAGTGTCTGCCCAAGTTTCGACCCCCTCTGCAGTTTGCTTAAAGGAGCTATAAAAGATTTCTATACATCACTACTTGCTACTCAGGATCACTCCCTGACGTTAATAACTCATTGTACTTGGCTTTGCTCTTTTTCTAAGCAATGGTAGTCGCCGAAAAAATTAGAGAAATATGAGCATCGTCCATCCCCTCAACTCAGAGCACGGTGTAAGTTAATACTCTTCCAGGTGAGGACAGCGCGCTCCTCGCGCAGTGCAGATAAAGTTAACTTTTTACTATCTCTCTTTCTCTCTCTCACTATGGTTTCAAGCGGCGCCGGCAGAGGGACTCGTCGACCCGTGGGCACTAGTGGGCACGGCAAAGACGGCTCGTGCCGCCTCATGCTCCACACGCGCAGAGCTCCAGCGAGGTTGTCGCTCGTGCAGAAAGACCACGGTGTACCGGGGTGTCATGGCAACGAGATAATCTTTTTCGCTCTCACACAGTTTCGCCGTTTGGCCGCCGGCGACACTGTCAGCCGCGGGCACGCAGAGCTGGCACGATGGCCGCGGAATAATGCAGCCTTTCGGATGCCCGTCGAACGAACACTATCTGATTCCTCGCGCCGCGCGTTCAGCCCCGCCGTGTCCTCAGCGGGTATTCACACGAGGGAGAAATCCCGGGGATTTCTCCCCGGCGCGCGCATACCACGAGATGAAAACGCGAGACTTTTGCACATCGCAAAACCCGACGTTTTCGTCGTGGGATGCGCGTGCAGTGGAGAAATCCCCGGTACTCCTCCCTCGTGTGAATACCTTACACCGTGACTCAGAGCCAGAAGCGGCCACGTGGCCTAGTGCTCATCTTATGCCAGAAACGTTAATCATACCCTCGCGCTGGTGTTGGAAAGAAAGAAACGCGTGCTGAGCTCCAGGCATTGTAAGACTTCGGCTATTCTCATCACCGCAGTGGTTGGACACGAGCTACCACCAGGGGCGGATCCAGAACTCCGTTTTTTTTTGTTTTTGTTTTTTTTTTTGGGGGGGGGGGCGGACAATTTGTAAGGATACTATTCTCTTTAAAGGAGCGGTGCAACGATATTCAATTGGAATGTTTTTCACTTTACACGAGCTCACTGGCCCTAGTGGGACTCAAGGATACTCGCACGCAACGCCACTGGCCAAGAAACTCCTTTGTTGCGGTGTAATTTCAAGGACAAAAGCGATCATTTTCATTTAATCTCTCCTTTGCAAAATTTGATGACGTAACGTGGGGATCGCAGTACCCTCCAGTGACGATATTTGAATGCGGCTCATAGATTGGACCCGAGCATTGCGTGGGCACTCGATTTGGGCTCGTGATAATTACTAGCTCGAGAAGCATTCGGGTAGTGGACCGTGTCCAATCGCTGCAACGAGGACAATAGCCGAGTCATAACAATGTCTGGAACTCAGCGCGTGTCCTCTGCTTTGCCAACCCCAGCGCGTGGCTATGATCAACATTGGCGGCATATAATCGGCTCCAGATCACGTGGCCGCTTGTTCTGGCTGCGAGTTGAGGGGGTAAACGCTGCTCGTTTTTCTTTAATATTTTTTTCTAGGACTTCTATTGCGTGGGGTGAAAAACGAACGCGTGTTTCATAGGTCGTTAACGACAGGGATCCGTTCTAAGCGGTATTTGCGCAAAGTACAAAAATTGTTGCATCGCCCCTTTAAAGCCGGTTCAGACACTTGCGGTTGAGTGCGTTTGACTGCGTTGCGTCGAGAACCGAAAGCGAGTCACCGGCACGTCTGTGCTTCGTATGAAGCGCGGAATCCAATTCAAGGAATCATCTTGGCGCGCGATATAAGCTGCAGGGATGTCCTGGTTTCTCACAGCCGCAACGCAGTCAAACGCAGCTGTCTGAACCAGGCTTTATTCTTCCGTGTGCACCGGGGGGTCCACCTATGTCAAATTGCCCTCCGAGAAGGGGGGATGGGGGGGGGGTCGACTTGGTTTGGGGGGGGGGGGGGCGGTTGCCCCGTCGCCCGCCCCCCCCCCCCTTGGATCCGCCACTGGCTACTACCCGAGTGTCCGCCGAGGCAGTGATTGTTACGAGTCGATATACAGTGCTCACGTAGTTCTTTTGTCCAATCCATGAGCCGCGCTTGACTGTCGTCAGGCGGGTGGTTTTGATCCCACAATTACTACATAAATCTTTACGAAAGCAAGAGTAAAATAAATAGTCTTATTTTATCCTCGCAATTTCAACACGACAAAGAAGCTTCTGAATCAGTGGATACTTGGGCCAGACTAGGACCAGTACGCCTCAAAAAATCATGAACATTCCAACCCGATATCGTTTTATGACCCCTTTAAACTTCACGGGTAGCAACTCTGAAAGCAATGAAGGGTTGCTGTTTATAAGGTGACAAATAAATTGTCGAATTAGCACACTCAAACGCAGGAGGCAATTCCTCAGGAATACTTTCAGCCTTTCTACTCTGGTGAAGAAGGAAGACCAGCGAAGCTGTTCTATGATGGAAATGAATGTGGGACAGCTACCGCCACTCATAGATGGCGGTAGCTGTCCAGAGTTAAGAGTCATCATTTGTTTGATGACGGACACGATACTGGAAAAACTAGCCCTTAACAGCTCCGCTGTAAAAAGAAGTGTGTGTGTGTGTGTGTGTGTGTGGTGGGGTTAGGTTCAAAAACATACTGTGTTGTAAAGGTTCCTCTTCCTGCATCTTTGGCGCAGACCAAAAAGCGTGGCCCCGGAAACTGCTTTGTTTGCAAAAACGCTCTTGCCATAAAGCCCGTTTTTGTCGTGCCAGACGCTCGCGCCGCGTTCCTCACGACGATGCACTAAGAATAATGATACGTGCCTTTCAAATACTTGGCTTTCACTGCGCATGAAGCTCATGTAGCATGCATTTTTCACCATCGAATTCGATTTTCTCAGCAAAAAGAAATCACAATGGGTACCAGCCTATAGTGTGATGACGTCACGTGCATACCATGTTAAACAGTTCAGCTTTCTGGTGAAATGTGTGGGAGCGAGGGTCGGCCACCACCACCAGAGGCCGCTGCTGACCACCCGGAGCAAAGAACGTCCGGGGCGCGCAAACAGCGCACGAAGGACAGGCACGCAAGTGTATAAAAGAGGAGGATACGCCTACGGAAAGGGGAGATGGACCACGGTCACGGAGGCGTGCAGTCCGAACGCTCCGGCAATGTTTACCGTTGATACTCATAACCCATTCCTGTTACTCTAATAAATGTAGTTTCTCGTTATGGAAATCCCGGCTTCGTGTTGTTCCACCCAGATGGGCATGCAGCAAGGCAACCCTACCACATGGCGCCCAACGTGGGGCCCGAGACCTGCAGTTCGAGGTGGGAGACTTGGTGCTCCGGCGCACTCATCCCCTGAGTGACGCGGCAAAAGGTTTCACGGCCTCACTGGCCAACAGGTGGGATGGTCCATTTCGTGTAGGCAAAAAGCTTTCCCCGCTTACATACACACGAATTCACCATCTCAGTGGTGAGTCCACAGGAGCAACTCATGTCACCGACCTGAAACAATTCCACGTCCCGGAAGTTGGTTTTTCGCAGGATCGGACCGATTCCGACGTCGGCCCGGTTCCGGACCCCCCTCACCGCCACACAGGCGGTACAACCTGCGACGTCGGTGACGGCTGAGAGAGAAGGCGTAGAGCGGTGGACAAGATTCTTCTTATTTTTTTCTTCTTTCTTTCGAGTTTCGAGCGTTGTACCTCGATCGTATATCATTCCACGGATCTGATCGCCTTTTTGAGGGGGGAAATATTGCGCGATTGTGTGCCCACCCCAGATCCTTTATATATATATTTTTATGCAATATGGAGCCAGGGGTTAAACACGAGAGTAACCCATGGCAATTGCTCGTTCTGATCTACGAAGATGGATCACGGGCAACGCCACCACCAGTCCCGGCCATCTGGACGCCAGGGTCCCAGGACACGTGGCGGTCCCATGCAGTCACCGAGGGCGGCAACCGGCGAGGCCCTACTCACGGAACCGCGGCCAGTGGGCAAGGCGTTCCACAGACACCGGAAACTGTAACTGCCAGCGATGCCGGGAACGGCGACCAAGGACGACCGCGACCTGGAGCGCGCCCTAGCGCTCGTACAGCGCCGCCGCCCACACCTTCTTCGACGACTCCCTTCCGGCGACGACCACGACGATACAGACATTGACATGCCCCACACTTAAGGGGGGGAGTGTGGGAGCGAGGGTCGGCCACCACCACCAGAGGCCGCTGCGGACCACACGGAGCAAAGAACGTCCGGGGCGCGCAAACAGCGCACGAAGGACAGGCACGCAAGTGTATAAAAGAGGAGGACACGCCTACGGAAAGGGGTAAAGGTGACATACCGAGCCTCCCGGCTCAGCAACACTTCCTTTGTCTTCCTTACTCTCAAAACTCTAACTAACTACGGAAAGGGAGATGGACCGTGGTCACGGAGGCGTGCAGTTCGAACGCTCCGGCAATGTTTTCCGTTGATACTAACAACCCATTCCTGTTACTCTAATAAATGTAGTTTCTCGTTATGGAAATCCCGGCTTCGTGTTGTTCCACCCGGATGGGCATGCAGCAAGGCAACCCTACCACAAATGTGATGTTCGCAACACTAGCATTAGATGTCCTAATTGTAAAGTTGTGCAGTATTTATAGCAGTCTCGCGATGCTATATGGAAGCCTAGAGAAATGCTAGAGCCCACGACTATTCAAGCATAGTGTCGTAAAGTGAGGGCCCAAAACAAGTGCAGGTAAAACCGAATATAACATTAGCCTCTTGAGGAAGTATTTCGCGAAGTTTCGAGCTCATGCAAGCTGATGAAATGCGATTTATACTAAGACTTTAAAAATCTTTGTCTGTCCTTCGCGCTATTTATGTAGAATTATCAATTTCATTGCGTGCATCTTTACGCATCTCTTTTTGCAGTAAGGCGTTCTGTAAGGGAATATATAGAAAAATAACATTATCTCTCTCTCTTTTTGAACATTTCGTATATTTGACTTCCAATCTATCACGTGAGCACAGAGTCCTTTTTGGCGTACCCTGCAACCCGATTTTTCACACTGCCAATCAGCAAACAGAAAAACACTTTTTGCAGACTCTACAGCTCGCGTAGTTTCGAGTATCGTCCTTCCGCGTCGGTCTCAAGCGGTTATGTGAACTTTATAAAGTAAAATGTATTGATCATTTTAAGAATTTATTTAATTACCAACTGAATATTTGAAAACATAAATAAAGGACTGGCCACCCTAAAGGAATGCCCCCTAATTATCTGAAAGGTGTTCTGCCAATCTTTTCCGCCGTTTTTCCTCGACAGGCGCGTTGTAAGTGGTATGGGACAGCCTTACACACATTCCTGATTTTGTAGCTTATTCTAAATAACCATGTGTTTCTCACACATAAAACTTCTCAAACATATAGAAGTCTGTTATTGCCTCTTTTATGTGGTGAACATTACTTTTATGTGTGTGTGGGCTGGACAAAAACAAATTTAAAGCTGATCTATTTACAGGTACGTCACTAACAAGCTCAACTCTTTACTGTTGTACTTAAACATTTTGATTCAGGTAAAATATATGTGACTGGTAAACTACGGGATGTTGAGTCGTACAAACACGACGTTATGTACGTTAATGTAGATATTCTTCTACTCTTGCATCGAAATTAAATAACTGAATTTCATATTTTTGGTACCTAAAAACAAAAGTAAATTGCACGGACGATCGAATAAACTTTATAGTTAATCATTTCACAGTGTAAATAGTGTATAATGCCAGAACAACGCGAAAAATATATTCTCAATTTAGCGGTTCAAACCGGTTCGAACCGGTTCGAACCGGTTTGAACCGTTATTTTTGGCTCCCCGGAACTGAACCGGAACCGAACCGAAAGCCGTGAACCCGAACCGGAACTGAACCGATAAAAATTTCGGTTCGACACTCTGACAGATAGTCTCCTTGCAGTCGTTCCGATCCAAAATCCGCGATATAGATATGCGCGCTTCTTACTGAGAATGTCCCGACACTATTAGTAAACAAACCTCAGTTGTCATAAGGACCTTTGAACCCTTGTATCGGACTACACTTTACGAAGTAAAGCAAGAAAGCGCGGTGAAACGCTGCGAAAAACACGAATACAACGCATCCGCCAAGGCGCGGAGGAAAGAGCGGAGCAGCAACTTGAAGCAACCTAATGGCTGCCGCGTCACGTGATTCCAAGATGGCAGCGCCCATGCGGAGGAGGATGAAAAGGTATATAGGGGGCTGGAAGGCGCTTAGCCCTCTCCGAGTCGGGCGCTAGTGATGCCACCGGAAGTTCGATGCTTGTCCCTCAAGTCGAGGGTTTGCTGGGTTTTATAGTGCATTTAGTTAATGTTTTGGTTCCCGCTTTCTTGCATTTTTAGGTGTGTTTTAATAATCCCTTTTGATAACCAACCTTGAGAGAGAGGCATTTGAGCTTGGGGCGTGTACACTTGATCAACTAGAATCTCGAAGTTCTCACACATCAAATGTCTTCCAAGAATACTTCTCGGGCCTGCATGAACTGTTATTGCGCAATAAGCAGGCTGTCTTGATATAACAAAAGGAAATCAAGCGCCTCAAACACTGTTTGGACCACCGCTCGTAAGAGTTGAAAGGCCTGTTAAGCACTCATTTCCGGGAAAAGACACTTATTTTCGGTGGCTTCTTACCTGTTTGCTCAATGCGCCATCCAGACCTCTAGTGGAGACCAGTGGCCTACCTCGAAACAAACTGCCATAGACAAGAACTTTATTTCCATATAAACTCACTGACCTCTGTGACAATTATTGGATCGCGCATCCCAGCTCCGCGAGAGCGGCCACCGGACGCCATCCTTACATGTCTAAAAAATCGCGTTTTTGGAGCGTTGCGGAGGCTGGCGGCAGCGTGCTGAAGACACGTTTTCTACTCGTTCGTCGTCATTCGCCGAAGAAGGTCTTTAAACTACTGTGTAAGCCGTGATACTTGCTGTTGAGGACACTTGTAAATTTTTACGGAAGCGCAGTGCCGCAGGAAAAGGCAAAACCCGTCAAAAGCATGTTTCGCCGGTCTCGCAGTGTGATCAAAGCTTCCTTGGCATGCCGAAAGCGCTGAGTCTCTGTACCTTCGCACGCTTGGATACCGATCAACAATCGGCGCCGCGGCAGTTTTGAAGGTGTATTGCGCATAGATGTCTTTGCATCATATATCGGCCATGGAGTTCTGGATCATCCAGATGTTCAGGCGAGTTGCTATTAATAAAAGGGGGGGGGATCAATCTGTACGGTTGCTCTTATGCACTATTAACCATAGCTATGTTACAAATCTACTCTAATAGATCACATGGCAGCACAAATAGATCAACGCTGTGGAGCAAGAAGGGTGTTCGAAGGCAAAAGTACAACACGGCGAGAATGAAAATCTTGAAGCGCGGCCCATATGGTCGTGTGCAAACTGTTGACCAATCACAATTAGGCGAGCCGCGCTCAAACGTCAAGTGCAATTAAGTAGGTTCATAATGAGCCACCGCCGATCAGTGATGAGGAGCTGTTGCGCGCGGTATTTTGTAAACAGTCTAACGACAAAAAAGACGTACCTTCTCCCCTCTTCCGTCGCCACTTAGTTACAAATACAGTCGTCAGGGTAAAGTAAAACGCTGCTCCAGAGGCACATACGGCACATTGCACTCGCCAAACACATCCACACGGTGTCGATCCTTGATCGGCATCCAAGCGTGCGAAGGCACAAAGACGCACGCTTCGGCGTGCCAAGGAAGCTTTGAACACGCCGCGAGACTGCCGAAACTTGCTTTCGACGAGTTGTGCCATTTTCCTGCGGCACTGCGCTTCTGTAAAACTTTTCACGTGTTCTCAACGGCAAGTCTCACGCCTTATGTAGGGTTTTAAAGAACTTCTTCGGGGAATGAAGACGAACGAGTAGAAACCGTGTTTTCAGCACGCTACCGCAAGCCTCCGCAACGCTCCAAAAACGCGATTTTTCAACACACAAGATGGCTGTTGGTGGTCGCATTCGGGCTGCAGCGATCAAGCGGGGATGGGCGATCCAGCAGTTGTCCTAAACCCCAGTGTATAAACCGTAGAGTTATTATAGTGCACGCTAGAGGTTCAACTGGCGCTATTGTGCGGCTGCAAATTGAAGCAGACAGCAACCAGACCGATATTGACTTCCGGTAATGCATTTCCATGGGAAAAATCAAGTGCATTTTCTCTCTGCGCTCGATTATAAAAGCAAATATCACAAATAATTCGTGCGTACTAGGCACATTAGAGCATTTCTCAGTCACGCAGACGAAATAATTGGTGAGTTACGGCGTTTTTATCTTAAATTCGTGTAATGAAAAACGATGCTGAAACTGCTTCATACATGTATCTATGTGCACTATCAGACACTGTTAGCGCGAATACGGCGTCGGCGTTATGCAGCATGGGGATATACGTGCCAAACGAACGAAGTACATCTTGAAAACCAAGAGAGACGGCAAGAACTACGCACTAACACTGGATCAGTAAGTCCTTGTGCATGCAGACGTACAAAATAAATTGAAGGCCACGAAAAATGGTCATATTTGCAATAAATAAGTCCTGCTTTATTCTTTTTGCTCATGAATAAGTCCGAAGATGATTGATTTCGCAGAAGACCCAAAGAACAGGTGCCCGATAAAAGCTGCCCGACGTAGGAATAATAAAAAGACACACCTTTCGGAGCTCACGTACTTTTTTGTTTACGTTGGAGTGTTTTTTTAACCAATCGTAAAGATACGCACGACGGAGTCATTTTCATATAATGACAAAACGCGCATATTAACAATATATAAGCGCCACCGGAATGCTAGCGAACCTTGAACGAACTCTATATTCCTTTCTATTGTTATTTTGCATAGAATCGCCGCACGTTTTTATACACCTGCCATAGTACAGAGGTTTGGCCCTGAAATATAGCGAAGTTTAACATTTTTCAGTGGTAAACAACAATGCTGTAACTAAAGCAATTACACTTTCAAGATATCAATACAGGTCCATATTATCGGTTACAACCGAAATAACAAAATTTATTCATGTTATTTTTCGGCGAAGAGACAAAATGCACGCGCGTTTTCCCATAGGAATGCACGGGAGCACCGAAAAAGTGAGACTGGATGCTGTCTGCTTCAATTTGCCTCCCGGAAGTCGCATAGACACTAGCGCCAGTTGAACTTCTAGGGTACATTATGATAACTCTATGGTATAAACTAGAGAAAACACCAAATGCTCTCTTAAATTCCATACGCGAGAGCGCTCATTATAATTATTCAACAAGCGCGGTTCAGTGTTTCGCTTTAAAATTTCATTTCTCCGGTTCTTATCACGCCCGAAAGCGAAAGGGTGACGGCGCCCGAAAGCAAAGAAAGGTACGAACAGGAAGAGTTCTGGGAGAGCCCAGAGCAAACCAAACTCCCATGGCGATAAGCCCGTGCCACCACACGTCCATTGAGTCGAGCCTGATGCGTGGATACTTTTCCCTTGTGCAACTGAGTCGGGAAGCTAAAGCATCAAATTTAGCGCGTATTCTGACTCAGCCCGCGCTATTGCGTTAAGTTACGCGTCTTTCATACTTTATGCACTTCGGTTATCTCGCAAGCCGCATGCGAAAATAAGCAAGCTTACCTTGTTAATGTCTTTGAATGGTGACAGGTGATCGCGGCAACAGCGAAGATAGCTGCCGCCCTCACCACCTGTGGCGATTCCCACGCGAGCAAGCGTACGGACAGGTGCTGCCGGCAGAGTGCGCAGCCATAGCCTTCCCAAGCGAAGAGTACCGGACACGTGATTTGTGACGTATCTCCATTGTCTCACATAGAGATTATTTTCCCGCTTGAAAAGCTCGATAGATGGCGCTAGCTGATCCCGGACACGCGCGACGCGCGTTTGTCCAAACGTCTTATACTGCTGGCTTTTTTTTTTACTTTATCTTAGCGTTGCCTGGCGAGATGTGAGTACTCATGTACATTAGTAATTAAAGTAAGCACATCAAATATATTTTCAATGAAGCATCTTGCTGTCATTATTGCCACACAAAGTACAAGAAAAAATATGTACACCGTTTTAGGGGCATGTTAAAGTCCTTCAGAACGAACTCCGGCCCTAAAGATTCGGCGAGCGAAAGCAGAGATCGCTTGCCTTTTCGCCAATTCTTGAAAGGAGTGTGTTTTCAAGGCCTTTCTTACGTGCCCCCAGAAAAAGGTGAATTAACGAGCATGAATCAACGAACAAGTTTCAAACAAAATACGTGAAAAACAAACAACTGTCAAATTACAAAGTTTAACAAAAAAAAAATCACAGTTTTTTTTTTGTTTTTTTTTTACTGCCAAAATAAACTAGGCATCGCTTTACGCTCATTCTCCGTTCGAGATAGCTATAGATCACACCAGATGCCAAAGTTTCAGCCCGATCCGTAACTTGATCACAAGTTATGAGTGATTTTCTGAAAATGTCAATGGGAAATGATGGCCGACTGAGTTCTAAACCTCAGTCGGCCATCAGCTTAAAACGGGCGAAAATGAGCTCCATTTTCCCATTGAAATGTTCAGAAAATCACTAATAACTTTTGAATAATATGTCCGTTCGGGATGAAACTTTGGCATCTGGATGTGACCTCTAGCGCTACCTTTGAACTGAGAATGAGCGTCTCGGCAATGCCTAGTTTATTTTTGCGGTAAAAAAATGAAAACTCTGTAATTTTTTTTTTGTTACACCTTGTATAACGTTTATGAACGCAAGGTTTCGACAATCAATTTCAATCGGTGGTCACAAAACATTATGCATCCTAACAAATACGATAGTTCAACTTCAACGGCTAACATGTCACAAAAGAATCGTGACAAGCGTATTCTTCCTCAGACAGCTTCTTTACTGCTCGTGAAGATGACCGGCTCAAATGCATTAGCCATGAAAATCCCTTTCTGCAAATTGTTTCATCTGTGGAATCATCTTCGTTAATAAGCGCTGAAAGATAAATTAAACTTATCGATCGGAACTTACCGCTGGGAAGCGGAAGAACACAACTTTAGAAGCTAAACAGGAATTGCCACTCTACTTTGCAGCAAAGTATCTATACAAACCTATAGAAAGTTCAATTACATTTCTCAAAGCATCGTTCGACCCAAATTTTAACAGGCAACCAAAACAGTGCAGGCGCCGCACGAAGACCATCGGGCCGTTGGCAGGGACGAGGAGCACACGAGCAGACGACCAGGCGCCAGACGCCCCGTGCGCTCTCACCGGAAGCCGGAAACGGCGTCAGGCGTCGGCGCGACCTCAGCGTCTTCGCTGCCTTCTGGTGCGTCGCGGCGGATGCGGGAACCCTTTATGTAAAGATTGCGGGTGGAACCGCCACCAGGGGAGAAATTAGACGCTGTCGGCCTCTAGCGACTAAGGCCCTGTATACTAGCCACACTGGTTTGAACCGCCAAGCTGCATTCATGGCCTCCGAGATCCCGAAGCGCGCGAACGCTTCTCCGGCCGTCCCATTGGTGCGGAGAGGGCTTAATCAAAAAGTCACAGCATATCCACGTGGTGAATGATGATGAGTGGGCGAAGCTCCGGAGTGAATCGTCGGTAAACCAGCGATTCTTCCGTTAATTCGCCCACTCATCGCCATGTAAAGACGTGAGAAACACTGTGTGTGTGTGTATACAAACCACAATCTATCACACACACCACAGCTATGGCCGAACGAAACGTCTAGAAAGTCTCGCTTAAACCGCGCGTCGGCACCTTCGGGCTGAGCTCGCCTGATGCGTTTTGCAGACGCCTCACGAGCTCTCGCTGCATCGGGGTCTGCCTGCCGATACGCGCGCTTTCTTGCCGCTTCCTGTTCCCTGACGTTCTGCAGATCCTCTTGGCGCCGCTGCCGTGCCGCTTCGGCTTCCCGCTCTCGTACGGCCGGATCTTGGCGACGCTGCCGTGCCGCTTCGGCTTCCCACTCTCGTACGGCCGGATCTTGGCGGCGTCGCCGAGCAGACTGACGACGCGATTCGGCTTCCCGCTCTCGCACGGCCGGATCTTGGCGGCGTCGACGCGCAGCCTGACGACATGCTTCGGCCTCTCGCTCTCGCACGGCTGGATTCTGTCTGCGAGCGCGCGCTGCCGCCGCCTTGCGCGCTCTCCGCTCCGCAGCCTTGTCTACTGCCTCCATCCAGCTAAACTACGAGCAGCGCCAAGAGCGAGTGCCTTTAAGCGCCATCTGTCATCTCTACATAAAGTTAATTCCGGAACACGCCATCTCTTGAGCCATTCATAAACTAAACCTCGAAGTGGCTACATACCCACAACTAGGAGGGACAGACCCACGCCTTAAGGAGCTTCGCCCCTAAAAAAAAGAAAAGAAGGAGTCGCTCTCTACCCAGTCATCAACAGCATGGCGCGAGGCACAAGAGTTCAAGCAAAAGTCTTCTTACGTCGAGTTACTGCAACTTATACTTACAAATTGTTGTGTATTGTGGTAGAACGGTGAACAGCTGCTCTGGGGATGTAGATAGAAAATTTGTGATGCTTATTCAGTTATTTAATTTGACATTCATCTGGACATGTTGCGGCTAGCGCCACAAGCGCGCCTTTTGATATATTTGATTGCAACCTGTAACACGTAGAAAACAAAACAAAAAAGATAGCTCCGTACATAAGAAAAAATTGTATTTCCCTCAAATAAAAATATTCATGCTGCATTATTTTTTTTTACCTTCGCACTTTGTTTGGCGTGGCTTATTAAAAGAAAAAAGCCTCACGAGGTTTGATACTATATAGTGAAGTTCGTGTTGTCCTTCTTTTAATATTTTTAATATTCATTATGCAATTTTTGCGGGTCGTATTGCGGTGTTTGCTTCTACTAGAAGTACCTTCAAGCCGGGGTCACACTGCTTAAGCATTATGCACATGATAGTCTGCAGATATCAGTCACCACGATATCCATGGTTCAAATGCTGCGTGCCAAGTGTCTCCTTGAACTCGTTGCCTTGCGGCATTTGAAGCTCAGATCTCGTGGTGACTCGAGTTTGTTTTTGTTTCCAGACTGCCTTTTGTATAATCTACAAGCAGTGGACTCCGGCTCTGGGAAAAACGTATGGCGGTGAGGTACACAACCACCTCGCAATGATCTCGCCATTTTTGTTTTTATAAACTTCCGTGATAATTGTAGGTACTGGTTGAAAAGGTGGGGCGTTATCTTGTAAACATCATGTGACACCATGGTGACAAGTGAAAGTGGGGCGTCACAAGACATTACAAAGTCACGTGACTCTGACGTCACGACGTCAAGTGACAACAAAGAGAGACCATAGCAGCTATTCCTGTAACATCACACAGCACGTCAAATTAGCTTTGTAGAAAGCTATTTAGGAGGACGAAGGAAAAGCGTTTCCGCAGTCTCGACAATACTACCTTTTCTTTATTTCTCCCCCCTCCCCCCCTACCCATATCGGCAGATCTCCTTCCTCTACGTATCGCGACTGCACGGCGTCCGCAAAGAAACCTATATGGCTACGCGTGTGTTTAGAGTTTTAGAATATACCTTGCTTTCAATCCATGTCCATAAGTTGCCGAAAACAAAACAGTCCGGTGAGCCCGGGTGAACGCAAAATGAAGCACGACGACGCGACTGACACCACCCACCCGCGACGCCTGCGACTAAAAGTTTGCACTGGCCGATATTTCGGAAGCCCGCCCCAGCCCGGCCCGTTGTCTATTAGGCACGGACTTGCCCTCTGCCCGATACCTAGCTTCCGACAGCGCTGCCCGGCCCGCCCGAAGATAATTTTCGCGGGCCAGCTGCGCTTTGTTTTAGCCCAGTACGAATAGCTCACAAATTGCGCGGCATGGCAGCTCGCTTATTGCAACTGCTACAGATAAGTTCATTACAATAGCCAATAGTAAATACTGTAACCATTGCTTTTTGTTGCTATTATTAGTTGGACCAATCTGCAGGCTTAGGCAGCGTGTTTAAAAAATAAATCACCCGATCTTCCTTTTCTGCGATGAAACACGCAGAAAAGGACGGAAAAACAGAAATTACAAGCAGAAGTAAACAAAACCACGTGTCACAGTTGGTGAAAAAGGAAAATATCGCGACGGGTTTTGGACAAAGACGGGCAAAGTTCTAAATTAGCCACTCTCGCTGCGCACAACCGTAAAAAAAGAAAACAGCAATGTCTTCGTCTTTTGCGGTGGTCTGCGAGAAATCGTTCAGGAAACGTACCCCCAGGGGAATCTCTTCACCCCTATTGGGGATGCAAGCACTCGTGCGTACAGATGGTTTACGCCGGCGAAGGTACGCATTGTATAGGCTAATGCGTGTGCGTGTTTGTGGTGAGAAGCGATTCTATGATGACGCCGCAACCGGGGACGAAAAGAATCCTCACGCTTCTAGTCCTCTGGAAGAGCATTCGCTGCACACACCGAAACATACCACAACATACACCCACACACACATGTTTCAGCCTCTGTTTATCTCCCACTGTGGTTCCTCTCCCAACCCCCAAACACGCTTCCAAAATACATGCCGCCAAAAAAGTAATAGCCGGTTCGGCTTGCTTTCGATCCCCTTGTAGACTTGAATGCCTGTTAGCAAGTCCCGTGTGTTTAGTGAATATTTGGGGTGAAAACACACTATTTACACAAATTACCATAAATTTACACGTTGAGTAACGGATAATTTGTTCAAAAATCATGCACCGTTATAAAAAACGTGTTTTGGTCCGGTCACACACGCATTACCGTGTAGCCGACCTCAAAATCACGCACCACCCCCGGCGACGACCGCATCATTGCCGGCTATTGAAGCACCTGAATGCTTGGGGACACACCTAGAAAGGACCGTGGAGACAAATGCCGCGGAAAGAAACGTGTCTTGGAGACAGATAGGCACCAGAAGCAATAACGCCATGTCACGGGACGGGGCGAAGCCGCGCTTACTGTGCTCGCTGCACTTTCTGGTCGATGGCAATGCCGCTTCCCTCATGTCGCCCATGCTTGTATTTATTTTAGGGGTCTTGAACATTGTTTCTTACACACGCACAAATAAAGTTATGGGTCTAATTACTCGCTCTAAACATTTAAAATGGATATAAAACGCGTGTCCTCGGTCTGAACACGTGACATTGGAGTTGGTTTCGTTTTGGCTTCAACCTTCAACTGCAAGCGAAACGGCCGTGTAACACCAGGAGGGGGGAAGGTGCCGCTGACGGTGAGGAAGCGGTGAGAGTGACCTCTGTAGTAAATGTGAATCCTCGTTTATCCAGTTATCCATTGCCAAAGTGTGGAAGATGTCCAACGTGTACTGAGGGCAGGAACTACGAGCGTTTTGCCTTGCTGTTATAACCGAAACCAGAGCAGCGAGATAACTGCCTTGCGTACTCCAAAATGACGGAAACGCCATGTTTCATAAGCACGCTCAGCCAACATGCTCAACCGTGTTTCGCGGATAAAAGACGCGGTGTAGCGTGTTAAGTTTAGACGACAGCTCGTGTGTAGGCAAATAACACACATGGTTGCGTGTAAAACGAACACGTTTTGACGTGTCCGCTATGGGACAACAGTTTTCACGTCTGGGCGTGTTATTTTTGCTAACAGTGTGCAAGGCCCTTACCCGGTCCGGACCCTTAATGAATGTAGCCGTGAAACCCGAGCCCGGCCCGAGGGCCGGGCGGCTCTTGGCCCGTGGTCTGGCCCGTACCAGTGCAGATCTCTACCTGCGACGCAAACGGCTCGCCCCTCTGTTATGACTGGGCAGACAGCGCCGCCTTGCTGCGAGCGACGGAGTTAGCGCAATTACACTTTTCAGCTGGGGAGCGACTCGGATGTGACGGCCGGATTAAGGGGTGTCCAAACAGGATACTACAACACTCACGACTCCTGCAAATCGTTGCTGCGCTGCGCTTCCGGCCGTCGGAGGGAAACTTCCCTCCCGTCAAAGCTGCCGGGGGAAGCGTCCCCCGCTAAATCTCCCCTCGCTTCCTCCACGGCGGCCTTGCTCTGCTCATCACGTGGGTCCGGAGAGCCACTCACACGCTCTCTTGGCTGTCGGTCAATCGCTCAAGGCCTCCGCCGCTTTGGAAGTCCCGAAAATGGGAAAGGAAGACTCGAGTGTGAGGGGGCAAGCCAGGCGAGCCCGCGTCGTGTCCAAGGTCGTGTCATTGTCCAGCAGTTCTGTGGATTGGATCGGATTCCCGCGGCTCTTGTTCCTACTGTACCTCGTATAGACAAACAAACGTGGTTGGTTTGAAATTAAATAAAATAAATGCTATATTCTTAACTTCTCAGTGTTTCTACATACAACTAAAAGTCTCCCTTTTGCGCACTGCACTTCATTAATTTTTTTCGAGCTACGAGCGTGGATTTTGACGAAAAAAAGCTGAGCCGAGGCGGCCGAAACGCGCGCTTCGACGAAGGAATCTCCCAAATCCATCCGAAGCCGGACCTCTTTGGCCTTCCTGCCGAGGTAACGGCGGTAGCAAGGTCGGCGACTTTGTGAGCCGCGGGAGATAGACAGGCATCAGGCATCCCATTGGCAGGTGGCATGTGACATCAAGTCTGACGAGCACCGACGTCAACGACAAGTGGAGGAGGCGAGGAGGCAAGTCGTGAATTTGGCTTGGCCAGTGTCCAAACAGACATTCACGACCGACGACTGCCGGACGGTTCAATTTTGAAGACTTTTGCAGGAGTCGTGTGGTTTGTAGTAGCCTGTTTGGACAGGCATTTAGCCTTCGCGCGCGCGCTCCGGGATCTCGGAGGTCTTGCTGCATTCTCCTGCTGCCGGTGCAGCAAGTGAACATCACGTGGCGGACCACTGATCTCAATGACAATTGCTGGATCGCGCTTCCCCGCACCGAAAATGAAGCCACCGTCGGCCATCTTACGAGATATGCTCTAGCGCTGTCAAGCCTAGACAGTTACCATGGTTACCGTGTGTAGGTCATGTGAAAACAGAGGCAAAGGTCACGTGACCGCCGCCTTGACAACGCTTCAGCGGCACCGGTAAGATGGCCGAGCGGTGGCTTCAATCGCGCAAAGGGCTCGAAGCGGGGAAGCGCGATCCAGCAATTGTCGCAGAGATCAGTGTGGCGGACGGTCACTCCTCTCGCTCGCCTTCGTCCGCGAGCTGAGTGCTCCGGCTTTCGGGTGGGTCTCCCTCCGCCGCTCAAAGAGATCTCCGCATTCGCACGAATGGCACGTAACAGGAGACATTTGCCAACACGAAAACTATCCCTAGAGCAAACGTGGCGAGTGTTATGTGTTTTTACTTGAAAGAAAAAGGAACACAGACCAGAATTAAGAAATATGTGGAGCCGTACATTTACTAACTCGTACAGTCATGTCGTCTCTACGGCGTTCTGCCCGTGTGCGCCTCTCATGCTTCGTTCACACTTGGGAACCGGCGGCCGGATCCGGGAGAATTGTGAGGCCCGGCGACGAAAGCAGGCAGAATTTCCGGCAAAGAACAAAATCGCTCTGGGACCAATTTTGAACGCCGGAAAAAGTTTTCTCTCGCCGCAAGCAATCAGAACGCACGGGGGAAGTGGCGCTTGCTGAGGTGAGATCTCCGCTGACGAGCTGGCGACGATAACGACGAGATAACGACGAAACGCGCGCGGGCAAGGAGGAGGTTTGGGAGCTCTTGTCAGCTCACGTCTGTTCGGGAAACTGCAAGACACGGCGCGCCGTGCACTCCGCCGGCGGCAACAGAATGTGAACGGCCCGATCTTTTTTTCGGCGAGCGAATCCAGTCGGTGGCGAGTGCGTATTTCGCAAGTGTCAACGAACCATCACAGCGCTTTACAGTTTTAAAAAAAGACTTAACTTATTTTTTCTTATTATATTGTAGGCTATTTAGGCCTAGTGCCGAGCTAGCTCTTCCGGTCGCTTGGTCGGTGGGATCGTTGCTGCTGTAGCTTTTTTCGTACATCTCGTGAATCCAGCGCTCATCTTCGTTGTGGTCGGTTTCCGAGCACCTATTTCTTTTTCCTTGATGCTTGCCGTAAAAAGCACGCGTGAAAAGCACGTAAAAAATTCATGTCCATTGGTCGTCGCAACGAGTAACTGAGCGGCGCTGTCGTCCAGGCTGGTTTTATAGTAAAAATAAAATGCGTAAGACACCTCTGTAGATAATTCTAGGATTCTGGCGTAACTCACGCAAAACTTCAGAACATTTCGCTTCGTGAATACGGATTTGTGCATATGTTTTGTCGTACGCACTTTTACGGCGTAAAATTGTTTCGTGAATCTGGCCTCACTTGAGCACCCACCCCTTACCAGGGAACTTTCCTTTAGGACAACTTAGTCCACAACTTAAGGCGGAATATAAAATGTCAATCCTTCGAAAGGAGTCCTTTTTTTTAATAGATCCGGTCTCAAAGTGGGGATGGTTCTGCCGTTTTTACGCATTCGTGAATCTTCTAAAATTTTGGCACACGCGCCTCGCCAGGTTACTTTTCTTAGGGAAACTCAGTCTCCAACTGAAGGCGGGATATAAAATGTAGAGCCCTCGAGCATATCCTGGTATTGTGGCAATTACTTCAAACGGAGTCCCTTTCGAGAAAACCGGTCTTGAATTAGGAATGGTTCGACCGTTTTCACGAATTTCGTCATCTTTTGAAATTCGAGCACCCACACTTCGCCAGGGTACTTTTTTTTAGTACAACTCAGTTCTCAACTAAAGGCGGAATATAAAATGTAAAGCTCTCGAGCACATCCTGATACTATGGCAAATACTTTAAGATTCGTTCTTGAGATATCCGAATCAAAGTGGGGATGGTTAAACCGTTTTTACGCATTCGTACATTCTTTTTTTTTAAGTTTGAGCACACGCGCTTTACCAGGGAACTTCTTGAGGACCACTCAGTCCGCGACTAAAAACGGAATATAAAGTGTAAAGCCCTCGAGCACGTCCTGGTACTATGAGAAATGCTTCAAAAGGAGTCCTCTTGTTTTTTAAGAAAACAGACCTCAAAGTGGGGATTGTTAGGCAGTTTTCACGCATTCGTTCATCTTTCGCAATTTCAACAAGTTACTCGTTAGTTGTTACGTCTGAGCGTTTTATTTTTCACTTTAGATTAAAAACACTTTAATTCGCTGTGTTCAACCTGTGGCGAAAATGGGAAAGCATATTTTCTTATATGTGGCACGGTTTCAAAGTCTTTCACTCAAAAAAGTTACTCCAATAAGACTTTAAAAAAAAAAAACATTCTGCAAATTCAATACAAAATATTTAAACACTCTGAAATCACCCTGTAGAAGTTTAGATGTTTCGAAGTTTGTATCCGAGGCTTATCGCTGCCAAACAAAGCTGCGACTTAAGCACCTCAAATGCAACATTTGTTAGTTCATGAAAGTAATCATAACTGTATTTAGTTTCATTTGTAGTACAGTAACAGATATCAGTACGCGTTAGTTTCTTAGAAGCTAACGAGTAACGCTATTTCGGTACTTAATTTGTGTAACGGGAACAACACTGCCACTAATAGGCTGATAGTCAACATGAACATCCGCCATGCCCTTCCATAATGCTATGGAATTCTTCGTGGAATAGACACGTGCATTGCGGGCAACCACGGTGGCGCCAAGCCTAGGATATACGCGGATCAAAAGGTGAGGGCCCCCAGCGACCGAGGCCGACGTGCCGAAAACAATGCAATATAAAAATAAAAACCAAACCTTGAGCAAACGCAATTGTAAAACATGCGCGCAGTTCACTTGGCGTAGACTGGATATCTTAGCTCAGTTCAACGCCAGCTGGAATTCTATTCCCATCCGCCCATCGAGCAACTCTCTGTAGTAGTATAGTGTAGCATAGTCTATGGAATATTCCTTTCACTTGCAAAGGGGCAAACGTAAAATCTGACTTAACAGAGTTCAGGCCGGTCCGGTAAAATTCCGCGGGTGTCTTATGCCGTTGGGAGGAAGGTTGAAAAAGAGTGCCACTATTCCATTGTTTAATTGTAACTGCCTGCAGTCAGCATGCCTGAGGCTAAGGCACATCATGTGGCGCTTTGGACAATCATAGGATCTCGGTAGAGCCAGCTCATGTCGCAGCCAACTATGCAACCGGCTTTAACATTTGGCGAGAATCCATGCTGATAAAGCATCGCTCCAGGCTTTCTTATTTACATACAAGTTGGCAGCGTTTTTTAACTTGCTTTAGCTATTTTACGTCCGGATAAATTGAATTTTCATGGCTCAGACCAGGAAGGGTAATCGGCGTCATACTGAATAATACAGCTCTTATGAGATTTCTGACGCACACCGGCTATTACAAGAAATTATGGTGATCCGGTGCTTGAGAAACCGGCTTGTCGGCGTCGAAGTTATTTTGGTGGAGAGAACCTCAAAGCAAAGCAAGGGTTTGTTAGTCTAAAACACATTCCCGTTGGCTATCTCTTAAGCAGCCACCTAGTACCTACAATGCTTGATATATTTGTTAACACCAAACATGATGCTTTCCAAGAATCGCTGATATGCGAAAAGAATTGAAAAAATGGGGGTACGGTTAACTAACACGGCAGCTTACCCATGAAAAGGAAAACAGCGCAAAAATAGACGAGGGACGAGGAAGAAGCGGTAACGACAGACACGGCGCTGTCTGTCGTTACCGCTTCTTCCTGTCCCTCGTCTATTTTTGCGCTGTTTCCTTTTCATGAAGTATAACCAACTCGCCCAACTTCATGCGTTGTTGCAGCTTACCCCAGATGGAAAAGCGTTTCGCGTAACTCTACGTCCTACAATTATATAACAGAGCCTCTTTCTTGTGTAAGGGGTCAAATACCACCACAAGCTATTAGCACTATTGTATATTGTATATATATTCCTTCTGCTAGACGCATGCCTACAAAATTTCCAACGCCCCCCCCCCTCCCCCCGATCACCGCACCTAACGTCACGCCGCTTGGGTGGTGAGAAAAAAATGGGCAAAAATCCCACTTTTGTGATAGATTGTTTTCTACTTAAAATTTGTATCGCTTCAATTGCATTCTTTCGGCAGTAACGTTCTTAGTACCTCATGTTTTTAAGCAAATTACTCGTAATTAGTTACTTGTTTTAAGGCAATATTCAACCAAAATTTAGTCTTTTTTTATGAAAGGCATTTGCCTGCTTTTGAGACTCAGCCCTTGGACACACGCGCCTCGCGAGGGTAATCTTTGAGAACAACCCAGTACCCAGCCAGCTAAAGGCAGAATATAAAATTTAGAGCCCTCGAGCTAATCTTGGTCAAATGGAACGAACTCCAAAAATGAATCATTTTTGAGAAAACCGGTCTCTAAGAAGGGACATTTCGGGCATTTTTACGGATTCGTCCGCTTTTGAAATTTGGGCACGCGAGCCTCGCCAGCGATTCTTTAGGAGAAACCAGTCCCCAAGTAAATGCAGAATATAAAATGTAAAGCCTTCGAGCACATCCTGGTTCTGTGGTAAAAACTTCATAATGAGTCCTCTTTGAGAAAGTCGGTCTCAAAGTGGGGATAGTTCAAGCCGTTTTTACGCATTCGTCAATTTTTTTTTAAATACGGCACACGCGCTTTGTTAGGGAACTTTTTAAGGACTAACTCAGTCCCAAACTGAAGGTTCAATATAAAATGTAGAGCCCTCAAGCATATTCTGATACTATGGAAATTACCTCAAAATGAATTGTTTTTGACAAAACCTGGTCTCAAAGTGGTGATGGCTCAGCCGTTTTTTCGCATTCGCTCATCTTTTGGAGTTTGGGCACACGCTCCTCGCCAAGGAACTTTTTGAGAACAACTTGGTTCCTAACTAAAGGCGGAATAGAAAAAGTAGATCCCTCAAGCACGACCTGGTTACATGGCGAATACTTAAAAAAGATAATTCTTTTTAAAGAAAAGTGGTCTCAAAGTGGAGATAGTTCGGCCGTTTTAATGCATTCCTTCATGTGTTAAACATTTGGCACACGCGTCTCGCCTAGAAAATCATTCAGGACAACTCAGTCCCCAACTAAAGTGGAATGTAAAATGTAAATCTCTCGAGCAAGGCCTGGTACCATAGCAAATACTTAAAAAGTAAGCTATTTTTTTTTATGAAAATTGGTCGCAAAACGTTGATTCGCCTGTTTTACAGTTTCGTTCGTTCTTTCTTTTTTTCTTTTTTTATGCGAAAGCAATAATTGTCTTTTTGGAGCGAGCTGACGTCATCAGTTTGAAGCGCGAAAACGGCTCCTGGTTTCCGCGATCCCAATAGGAGCGATTCGCCTCTCGTTTCCATTGGCTGGCGCGCGTCGACGGGCCGCTGCGCCATGGCCTCCGAGATCCCGAAACGCGCTAGCGCATAGTACGCAGCAGACAACAAAGGGAGCGGACGAGCAGACGACAAAGAGAGTGGACGAGCGGCTTGCATGCTTTCGCATTCAAAACTCATAAGAAATGCTTAGGTGTACCTCGAACATTTTAAAATTTGGTCGCCTGCGTTTTATTAGGGCATTTCTTTAGGACAACTTAATCCCAACTAAAGCGGAATATAAACTGCAGAGCTCCCGAGCACGTTCCCAGGACTGTGGAAAATACTGCAAAGGGAGTACTTGTTTTTAAAAGAAACCCCGTCTCAAAGTGGGGACGGTTTGGCCGTTTCCACTTTAGAACCATCGTTGACATGGCTTTGACGACTAGTTGCGGGATGTTCGACGTCCTTCCTTTACTTTTAAGGGAGGTCACCAGTGTTCCGAAGGGGTCAATTTCATCGCAACATTGAAAAAGAAATTGCAACAAAAACCATTGTTGTCATGTGCTTCCCAACATGGGGGAAATCGGCTCTTAAAAAACACTACTCCACGTGCTTCGGAAACGTTTGTCACTTAAAAATAAAAATTTCAATAAGTCGATGATTATTTTAATGAAATTATTGGGAGATTTTAATTCTGGTCTCAAGAGGCTGAGAGGCTTTACTAGCAACACTTAAAACGTGACATAAGATATAATATAAAGTAATATGGGGGCAGTAAGGCTTCCGCAGACGGTTTACAAGAAATAATGGTGTGAAATTATTGCTAGTTGAGCTCACGCTAACAAAACGAACACACATGCGCAACCTACAGTGTTTATTAGACAGCCAGCTCGACTTGCGAATCATAGAACTTCTTACGTCAGCCCATCGTAAAGCACTGGAAGTTTGAATATGTGTTTTTGCACCACCTTCACTTTTGGTTTTTCTGAATAGCTATTTTGAATTTCCAGATAATAAACAGCAGGTCAGCGAAGGGGTAAAACATGAGTGTTCTAAAAATGGGTTTAGTTTGGGCAACTTAGATTACAACTGTTGCTAGCCTTTACGCATTATTGTATATTTGCAATTTGCCTTATTAATATGATTGTAAACCTTGGGGTTGTGGTGGAAATTGGTTAAAACAGTAATGAGAACAGAAAAGCAGAGGCATCTAATGCAGTTTTAGCTTATACATCCACTGTTAGGGTTTACCCTTATGCGTGATGTAGACCGTTCTATCGTGGGTGGCGTCATTTTGAGAGCAAGAAGAAGAGGCGAAAAGGGCTCGGCGCTCTCCCCTGGCTGGTGCGTTAGAAAGAGTGGAAGTACCTGGATGAGAGGCTCGGCCGGCGTTGGGTGTGGGCATTGCCCAAACTTCGTTCGCGCTTTCTTCTGAACTCCCAAACTTACTTAGAGCCACGGGCTTGGATGGCTACAAAGTTCCGCGGACATCGGGGCACCATTGCTCGGTTATAGGGTGCACGAGTAACGAGAAAAAGCGCCGAATATTCTCCGACGACCTCTTTAGCTTGCACGGAATCCGGGAGAGTGCGGCCGCAGTGCCGCCGGCTTCATCGCTTTGCACATGACCCAGATCTCCAGTGGCAGTGAGCTTCCCCAGCGCCATCCTCTCGGCGGTGCTCGGAACATTTTGTGCATAGAAGGCGCCCCGACCAGCGTACAGCCGATGAACATGGGGTACGCTCGCAAGGTGCGTGCAAGTTTTTTCGTTTTAATTAGTGTTTGAGCTTGGATTCTTTTTGTAACTGAATTTATCTTCAATATTGATATTTCGAACTGCTGACACTGACTCGATTTTATCGTCTACAATAACACTTAGTTGAAGGCTCATTTCCGCAGACGGCTGTGGCTCTGGAAATTGTCGAAAAGTTAGTTGTATCGGTTTTCCTGAATCGTGATCTTCTCCGCCATACCAGAGAGCCGTGAACCTATGTTGACCGTCACAACGCGCCTAGATTCGTCTTATTTTCGAAATTAGAACATAATGCAGCTGGGAAAGAAACCTTCAATTTATGTAGCTGAGTGTTGAAACATGTTCATGCATTGATTTCGAATCGTTGAATCATTGATCGTCTCGCTTCCGCAATAGGCCCATCTCGGTTTACGGACGGAACCCACTGCCGCCGGAGATCAGGGTCATGTGGAAAGCGATGGAGCTTAAAAACTTTGCAGCCGCATTTGCCACGTCCTGTGCCAGCTACTTTGGTCCTCGGACAGTATTCGACGCTTTCTCTCGCTATTCGTGCACCTTATAACCGAGCTATGGTGTCCCGATGGCCGGAGGAGTGTCGCCATCTAAGCCCTGTGACTCTACTTAAGTTTGGAAGTATAAAACAGAAAAGAAAGCACGAACGAAGATCGGGCAATGCAATACACCCAACACCGGCGAAACGTCTCGAATGGGATTTTTACTCTTTCTAACGCACCAGCAAGGGAGAAAGCGCCGGTAGCCCATTCTCCTCTTCTCTCTCGTCCTCGTTCAGGAAAACGGTTTATGCAGAAGCTCACCTGCACTTCTAACATTTTTAAGCTTGTTAACTCGGCCATCTTGATCATACAGAGCCGCAAGCACGTTGCGTGAACAACATTTTGTGTCACCAGGAAAGAAGGGGCTCCGAACGGCTTGTATCTACTTATCTCGGTTCGGGCAGGCCTTGGCAAAGCTGCCCGATCTGTTCACATTCCCACAACACACACAACGTGAACCATGGTTTCTCCTTGTCTTTACACTCCGTTGTACTGATGCACGGGGTCTCTCGGTAACTCCACATTGTACCGTGTGTCGCAGGGAATTATGGGACTGTTCCAATGTACCTTCTACCAAGTAGTACGCTCCCTACATCATGAAAGCGGCGCAATCTTTTCAATCCTTTTTCTAATTTTTTTTCTCTAAGTTTTTGCTTTAAGCAACGGCACAAACAAAAACAACAAAACGCACACATAAGAAAGGCGATACGTTCCCTGGGTTGTTGATGTCGTTCCTACTTTTATTTCTGAAATCGCAATAATGCCAACCACTATTGAGGCAGTGGCAGCGAATTACGTTGGAAGCTAAGCAACGTTTTTTTCACTATTGCAGTCCGCAGAGTGTGGTTCTTCAGCTTTCACCGTTGCGAAAGTGTCACTGCGGCAGCGTCAGTCTACCTGAGTCATCTCCGGTGCCGTCATTCTCCTGCCGAGCATCGTCCTTTCGAAGAGATATCACAGGCATGACATCAGCTACCAACAGCAGTACCGGTGTACGCCCGAATGTTTGAGCGGTAGTTGCACTGATGTCACCGACCTCGGCAGCATATGACGGCGTTCACGGCGCATATGCACACAGTAGCAGTGGCAGCTGGTTACGCTGGAAGCTAAGCAACGTCTTTTCACCATTGCAGTTTTCGGAGTGCGGTTCTTCAGCCCTCACCTTTGCGACGGAATCACTGCGACAGCGTTATTCTACGTGAGTCATCTCCCGTGCTGGAATTCTCCTGTCCAGCATCGTCGTGTCAAAGAATTATCTTGGACACAAAACCAGCCACGAGAAACAGTACTGATATACGCCCTAAAGTTTCGAGCGGTGATTGGACAAACGTCACCGACCTTGGCACTACACAACGGCGTTCCCGGCGCAGAGACACAGAGCAGCAGTGGCAGCTGGTTACACGGGAACCTAAGCAACCTGTTTTCATCATTGCGGGTTGGTACTATTTGTTCTTTGTACAAACTGATATTGACCTCGTACACACTGCTGCTGTTGTCCTTGCTATTGTGGTCGCTGTGCCAAGATATTTGACAGATGCTCTCAAATCAAGAAAACACGGACGATATCTGTCTGAACTGTAGCAAATACTTTTCGGAAAAAGGCTCGCAAATAACGTGCGCTAAATGCTGGCAGTCTTACCACATAAGTAGGTGTTCTGGCATCTCGGAAGAGCCTCGTGTTGCTTCACGTGAATATTGGCGTTGCCAGACATGTAAAACAGCTAAATCGCGAGGCGGCTGTAGCGGCAAACAAAACAAGGAACCAGGTGTCGCCACTATGCTAGTCACCATGAACGCTTAACTGGACACCCTGTTGAACGTCAAAAGAAACAATAGATTAAAACAAAGCAGTCACTTCAGCACATGTCAGCAAACTATGATGCAGTACTGAAGCAATTTAGTGAATATGATGAGAAAATTAAAAATATTTAGAAAAAGTTCACTGTTGCACAACATGAACCGACAGCAGAAATCCACAGGCTGAGACAATAGTACAAGACGTTGAATGCCGGAGCCTCAGACAAAACATCGAAGTACACGGGTATTCCCAAGAGCGAAAATGAAAACCTCGTGGCTAAGTTAAATGAACTAGCAGAGTCACTGAGAAGTGCCTGCATTTGACTGGAGGTCAGATCATAGTCGTGCATCGGCTTCCCTCCCTCCGTGATAAGATACGCAGAATCATCGTTCGCTTTTCAAGCCAAGCAACTATAGTACTCGTGGCTCGTAGAAACTGGCAAACCTAAAGCGAGCTCAAAGTATTTTTAAGACTGAAACTGGTCGATAGTTTAACATTGCATTTGACGTATTTTTATAACACAATGTGCCGGATAAATTTCGGAATCAAATATAACGCAATCCAGTGAAAATATCCACGTCGAACCACGTGTCGAGTCGCAACAATCACGTTTGTTGAAGTTCTTTGTTCTCGACTACCTCGAGACTGTTCCTCATCCCTTACAGTCGGAGGTTGAAATAGTCGCTTAAAAAGCCTAAATGCCTACTGAATTATGGTAAAATTTAAAAAGAATCATCAGTTTTCTCGTGGCATTTTCCGTCGGAAATGTTACGAGCTCCCGTTCTAGTTCCACCGATCGTAAAATGGAACTGCGGCATTCCTCCGTGACTCCTAAAAGGAACTTGTTCCTTGAAACGCCGTTCCGTACAACGCTGCTTCAGAAACCATTAATACAAGTTATAAACAGCACGTGAGACCGTTTCAAAACAAAGTGCTACAGGACGCGTACGAGGTATGAAATGCAGGTTGCTTGCCGAATATATGTAAAAAGAGAGAGAAGAAAGAATAAATTTATTCATCGAAAAGCAGACGCTTTCTTCGTCCCCTGAGTGAGTGGTATCCTCAATCAAGGAGACCATGGTCCTTGGCTGCCCGCCGGGCCCTGTCGATCAACTCGATCTGTTCATCAGGGTCCATGGTGGTCAGCCGGCTCTCCCACTACTTTCTGGTGCGTCTACTATGCTGTACCGCCGTACTGCCCTGGTATCTCCACACCATGTGCTAGTGGTTATTGGGCACCTTGGAGGCCTTGCAGTCATGTTCGTTGCAGGCTCGATGTCGCAGATTGTAGTGAGCACCACGTAGATAGGCGTTGGTACGCAGCTGCCTCCAAGCGACTGCTTCTTCCCTGGATAACTTCGGGTGGAGGTGTTGGATAGACCCTTCGTCCGTAGTCGGCAGTGTCCTAGTGTATCTGCTCTTCTTTCCGGGGCGCCTTCATTCCGGCTCAACACGGCTCAACCAATCGGCAGGGGGGCCCGGAGAGTATAATCTCGAGCCACGGCGTGGGCCGCCTTAGTTCCCGCCACGTCCTTGTGCCCCGGGGCCCAGAATATCTGATATTTCGGAAGCTCTCTGTTCCTTGTCAGAATCTGGCGAACCGCTGCGGCCACTCAGCCCCTCTGGAAATTTCTTCATGCTGCCTGTTAGTCCGTGATTATTGTGAGGCGTTCCTCGGCTCGTCGTAGCTGCCAAAGCGATGGTCGTTTCGTCCATCGCTTCTTTCTCTTGGGTTCTGACTGTCGCTGCTGCCACCTCTTTCCGCTGCCGTCCACCGCGCAGACTGCATATGCTCCGTCTAGCTGCATACTTGGCTGCATCGGTGTATCTTGTGGATCCTGTCTTCCCCTCATATTGTTTCCTCAGAGCTTCCACCCTGGCCATCCTCAGCTCCCTGTGGTGCTTAGAATGCATCTATTTTTGGGATAGGGGAAACCCTTATCTCGTTTGTCAGGCCCAACGGAAAGCTCTGTTTGCCTCGTCTCTCCCCTCGATCCGGGAGCCTAGTCTTTCCAGCGCGGCTTTGCCCGCGCCCGTGAGATTGTCTTTCCAGTTTGCTGGTTTTGTGTGGTCTCTACCATCTTCTCCTACAAGTTGTAGAACCCGCGTTGCATGACCCTCTCCGTTCAGGTTTCAGAGGTAGCCCCAATGCCAGCTTACAGGTCTTTCTGTTGAGCCGGCTAATGTTTTTGCTTTTTCTAATCTTCCGGTGCGGAGTTTCCTTGGTGATCTTGATAACCACCAAGGCTTGCACTAGTCTCAGTGAGTCCTTCTCTTTGAGTTCCTGCTTGCGGTAGTCAACCCTCATCACTAGGTGTGTAACTTGGGAGACCGTCTCTTGTAGGCGCTGCATTGTGGTTGTTCCCGCTCCATCTCCTTGGAAGTTCAGCCCCAGGATTCGGATTGTATGGACCTCCGGGAAGGACACTTTGTGCAACGTGAGCTCCTGATCCGGCTCTTTCGGTGGTGGCCTCCTCTCTTGTTCGTTTCGTCATGATTAGACCCTGTGACTTCTCCGGGGCACACTCCCTGACCGCATCCGGCCAGGTATGTTTTTATTCTGCAAGGCTTCTAGCTCGGTTCTGCTACACCGGCTGTCGTCGATACCGTCAAATCATCGGCATAGATGAAGTGATTGATTCCTTGAATACCCACCAGCCTCTCCGGTAGGCCCCTCATCGCCAGGTTGAAGAAGAGTGGTGAAATCAATGACCCCTGAGGAGTCGCTCTCTGCGGGACCTTCAACTTCTTCGTCTTTAGGGTTCCCAGTCACAACGTCGCCGTCCGGTCTGCCAGGAAGTCTTGTATATAATTGTAGGCATTCTTTCCACAACCAGTCCTTTGTAGGCTCCTCGGCACCCCGCGTGACAAACATTTTCAAATGCGCCCTTCAAGTCCAGGGCTAGTATGATGCTCTTCCTTCTAGGGCTGATGTAGTAGATGACCCCCTTCCTCAACTGCAGGAGTACATTCTGCTTTGACAGATGTCGTCTGAGGCCTTACATGGTAATTGGGAAGCGGCCTCTCTCCTCCAGATGGGGCGCCTGTATGTTATGCGCCATGTGTTCGACCAATTTCCCCACGCGGATGTCCGGGATATTGGTCTCCAGATTCTGAATGGTAATTGTATTGCGAAGCTTGGGTATCAATGCCGCATCTGCATGTTTCCAAACTGACAGAATCAGGCAGTCGATGAATCAGGCAGTCGACCATTTTGCTGGCCAGGTTTCTGAGAGTCTTCTTGTTAACTCGGATTCCCCCCTGATGCCGCGTTCCTCGTCAGCCCTCCCAGACCAGCCTCCGTCTCAACTCTGGTGAAAGATGTTTCCAACTGCGTGTTGTCTTCTCCCTCGTAATCTGGGTAGGTAGTCGTGTCTTGTAGGGGGTTCTCTCCGAAGACCTTTTTTTCACCGCCTCCAGTATCTCCTCATTCGTACTCGGGATATTAGTGAATGGATTTCTGAACCTGATGTCGCGAGGTTGCATTGGGTTCCGCCTTGTTCAGCAGGCACACGAGGATTGCCAAGGTTTTCTTCGCTCAAGGTGCATGGCAGCTGATCGCATACATGTTTCCAGCTTTGCCTCCCCAGTCCTTTCGCGCACTCGTCTGCGTGCCTTGTGATCTGGGCGATATCGGCGTTGAGTTTTCGATTTCTTTTCTGCCGCTTCCATCTTCTCAGCAGCCCTTTCCTCACCTCCCACAGTGAAGCAGGTGAGGATTCACCTCTGGGTTGTCTCCCGTGAGCTTTATTGTTTTTGTTTGCTTGGTCATGGCTCCAGTAACTTTCTGTGCCCACTCCTCAATGTCTGCCAGTTCCCTGCGACTTCCTCCTTCCGGAAGGCCGGCACATCCGTGATCTTTGACTACCGCAGTCTTGCCGGCGCCCTGTGGTGTCGAAAGTGCGTTTGAACAATGTGATGGACGCTGCCCAGCGTCTCTTCCAGCCTCGACCACTGGACCTGTGTAATGCCGGCCGAGAAGGTCACGTCCGCGCTGGTGTTCTTCGAGATGCTGTACCCAATCCTTCGAGGGACTTGAGGATCATTCAGCAGCGTCGATTGATGTCGCTGAGCTGCAATGTGGAAGCAATACGTAG